>MCJB01048842.1:48194-125043 GCA_002018475.1 Nicotiana obtusifolia
AGGTCTATCTGGAGTCTGGTCCTAGCCTCGTCACTACCTCGCCGGGGTTAGGTCAGGTACTTACCAGCACATGGGGTCGGTTGTGCTGATACTACACTCTGTGCTCTTTTGTACAGATCCCAGCACCGCAGGCTTCGGACAGTAGGAAGCTTCTAGCCTTTTGAATACCAGGCGACCCAAGGTAGTCCTGCAGGCGTCCGCGGATCTTGGTGTCTCCTGTCCATTTCCTTTACCTGTTTCTTCCACGTAGTCCAGAGACAGTATTTTGTTATTTCTTTTTATTTGTAGCACTCATAGACAGTCTGTGAAATTGTGACACCATATCTTGGGTAGTTTGTTAAGGATATTTTACCGGCGATATTTTGTAAAGAATGAAATTTGTATCCATTTCGCTTGTTGAATTACTGTTCTTTAGTTGATGTTTTTGTGCTGAAATGAATTCGTAAATAGAAAAGTGGTAAATAATCCGGTTGATCGGCTTGCCTAGCTTTCACTAGTAGGCGCCATCACGACTCCCGAGGGTGGAAAATCCGGGTCGTGACACTTGAAAGAAAGGAGTTCCTAATATGATAGGAGGAAACATTTTATCTATAACAAGAATAAAAAAAATGAGGAATAGAGCTTCTCTGATGGGTTCTATCGAATCTACGATGACTTATGGTCCCGTATATTTTAATACTCAACCCAATTTGCAATTATCATTATCTNAGATAATGATAATTGCAAATTGGGTTGAGTATTAAAATATACGGGACCATAAGTCATCGTAGATTCGATAGAACCCATCCGAAATGCTCTAAAATTTAAATTTCTAGCATCTCTTAATGCAGCCATAAAAGATTCAGGTAACCCTTTAAGGGTTAAAGGCTTAAAAGCAATTTGCACCATGCCAATATGCATAAAACTATACTTCTTTTTATAAAGCATAATATCACGTTCATTTAATAAACGCACAGTTTGTTCTGAAGAATTCAAGGCAAGAGATTGTTCAGTTGTTTTTATCAATTGTTTGGAAGATAATCTATCAAAGAATCCATAATCATAAATCGTGTTAATAGGGACTTGAAAAATAGTCTATTTATTTAATAAATCAAGATTTAGAGGTATATCTACCTCTTCAAGTCTAGTATTTTTAATACTAGTTTCTCCGATATCCATATTCAATAAGAATATTTATGTTGAATACTATAACTGTTATTATTATTATTATTATTATTATTATTATTATTATTATTATTATTATTAATTGCCTATCATTTAGGCTAAATCTTCATACAAGAAATTAAAATTAAATAAAAGAAAAATTAAAAATTACCTGAGACTTGCTCAGTTGTAACCAAAGGTTGATGTTTATTTTATTGATATAAACTGATTACAGAGGTTTTTACAAGTGAGATATACTAGAGAGAGAGAGAGAGAGAGAGAGAGAGCGCCTCCAGAAAAGCTTGAGCCAAAACTCTGAAACCTATTATTCTTATATAATGGAGCGGTTTTATATCTATCTGATTCAGCTATTTGAATCTGCCAATAGCCTGATTTTTAAATCAAACTTTGAGAATATAATCGCATCATATAATCTATCCAATAAATCTTTTTTATTAGGAATGGGATATCTAATCCATTTTAGCGCTTTATTAAGGGGTTTATAGTTTATAACAAGTCTAGGAACTCCACGCTCTTGTTCTGCATGTTTATTAACATAGAAAGCAGTTCAAGACTATTTTGACTTTGAAGGTTTTATTAAACCTTTCTCTATTAGAGAATCAATTTCCTTTTTGCATAATTCCAAATATTCGGAATTCATTTGGCATGGCCTAGGGTGACCACTAGCATTTTTTAATCTATGAGTGGTTTTATGAAAATATCTAGAAGGTAAAGTCCTAAGGATTCTGTAGTTGAAGAAATTCCTTCTCAAAAGGGTCCTTATACAATTTCTGACATAAAGAGGATTTTAAAAGAAAAATCCCAGGCCATTGATAGGCCAACCACTGTTCAAGACTTAAAGGAGGAGATTAATAATTTCAAGAATGATTCGTTATATAAGATCGTATTAAATTCATCCCCAGATTGCAGTGACATAGAATCTTCAACTGATGAAGATTTGAAGGTGTTATTCTTCATTCTATAACACCTTCAAATCTTCATCAGTTGAAGATTCTATGTCACTGCAATCTAGGGATGAATTTAATAGGATCTTATATAACGAATCCTTAATGCTATCATCTAAATCAAGGTTTTTGATCTTATCCTTAACCTTACAATCTTTGGCATAATGCCCTACTTTACCACACTTATAACAGGCATTGGGCTTAACGGATTTAATAAAATCCTTCTTCTTCTTATAACTAGACCTTTTCTTCTCGGTCTTTTCTCTTCTTTTTTCAGGATTCCTCCACTTCTTTCTCTTATCCCTATAAGGCTCTTTCTGATTTTTCTTCTTCCTATGAGGTTTCTATAATTTTGGGGGATATCTATGGCAAATTGCTCACAGAACTCTCCTAATTGTTGTCTCTCATTTAGACGGTGTTTCTTAATTTCTTGGTTTAGCTTAATCTCATTATAAAGAGATAAACCTTCCTGAGTGCATATACTAATTAACTTACCATAAGTATAACTATTATAATCTATACTCATAGCAGTATCTCTAAGGGTCTTTCTAATTCTTTCAGCAAATAAGGTGGGAAGTCCATCTATAAACTTAGACTTCCAGTGGGTACTATTACACTTAAGTAATTCCATAACTCTGGATAGAAATACATCCTTATACCATCTAAACACGGTAAGTGTATGGCACCTAAGATTTTGAAGCATAGTCCTAATGGTCTCACTATTATCTGACCATCTTCCTAAAAAATGTTCTATAATACTGAGAACTAAAGAATAGACTATGTTCTGAACATCATGACCATTTTCTATCTTAACAGCTCCTAAGATATTTGCTCTTTGACTATTAGTCAAATAATTATCCCACCAGCCTTTCAGTTGGCCAGTAAACCCAGCTATAATCATATCAGCTATAGCTTTTTCAGAATTATTATTTACCTTACAGATATACATAAGCATTCTATGTACCTGAACATAAATCTGTCTATTTGTGAAACCATCTATGTTCCATTCATAGATTTCCTTACCACTATAACTCTGTGAGAAGTAATTGGGCTCAGGTTCTTCTAGTAAAACATCCTGAGGGGTCGGTCTATGATAGTAGTACATCCTTTGTACTAGCTTTCTAGAAAACTTCTCTGAAATTTTATTAATCTCATCAGAAAGTTTTTCCTTTCTTTCTTCGCTAGATAAATTTTCTAAATTTAAAGGACTAATTCTAAATCCTTCAAATTTCTTATTAAGTAGTTTCTCCAAGTCATCGAGACTTTTCAATTTAAAGTTTTTGACTTCTGGAGGGGGTTGGATACTGGCAGTCGCTATTTGCTCATTTCCTTTTATAGTATCCTTGTTGCTAATTTTTTGGACTTCTGCTATAAGCTTGTCCAATCTATCACTGATAGAAGCTACCTATTCACCCAGAATACTAACATGGATGTTAGTATAATTATTCTTAGTCAACATCGTGTTTAAATTTCTAGCAGTAATAGTACCAGTATTATCATCAAACAATTTAGAAAAGGCAGTATAATATATAACCTTATCTTTTTCTCCCATTTGGAAAGATGTTTGGAGCGGGAAAACAGATTTAGTAACTTCCCCACTACTGAGCTTATAATCTCTTTCTAGCATGGAAATATAACCACAAACATATTTAGACATAAACCATGGCACAAAAGCTATAATCTTGTTATGTCTATTAATGTCATTATAAAACTCATCTTGGAAAAACTTTATTAGTTTTTCATTGAAGTTATCAAAAAATCAGTTTCTAAAAAGTTCCCATCTGGGTTTTTTAAATTCTGTAGAAATTAATTTTCTTGCCGGTGATCCCGGGCTAAAATCTATTTGGTCTCTATCCATGTAAACCATTTGAAAAATCCATTTCGGATTCATTTGGGTCTGGTATAGCACTAGCAATATTATCTGTGCTAATTTTTATAACATCAATTCTATCATTTTCTCGAATCTGTGATGTAGATGCTCTTGAAGGAAAATCTACCTTATAATCCACAGGAGAGATGTATGAGGAGTTGGATCTAGTTAATCTAGCTGAATGACTGATATTATCAACTTGATCTGGTTCATTGAACCTGATCTTAACAGTTCCATCAGAAGCTTGTTCGACTTCTGTGATTTCACTGTTAATATTATTTCGACGAGCTATTGCTTCCTCAATGACCCATTCTTTGGGAAAATCTATTTCATCCCACTTAATAGGTCTTCTGGTAATGACTTTAGATTTGCCAAAAGTAGTTTCTATCAAAATAGTTTCATTTTTGAAATCCATGATTTTGCACATAGGATTCAAAATATATAAAGGCTTATAATAAATCCTATAACAAATACATATTACTTCTGTTCCTGGATGAAGTTTGATACTCAATACCAGAGTATTGAAAGAATTTTCATCACTCAAAGAAACTTGCAAATTAGGATAAGCATTAAAATATACAGGGCCATAAGCCAAACTGGTTTGTACTGTCCCTATTAGGGATTTTTTCCAGTTTTGGTTTCCCCCATTTCTGAGAGCTTCTATAAAGCTTTCAAGTAAGCCTCTTAATGTAAGTGGCTTGAAGGCAACTTGTATTAAACCAATATGCAAAAATCTATGAGATTCTCTATAAGGGGCTAAATCATTTTCAGATAATAATCTAAAAGTAGTATGGTCATTATCTACTGTGATAGTTTCTTCTGTAGTTTTGACTACTTGTTTTAAACCTAATTTTTCAAAGGTACCTAACTGGTATATAACCTTAGGTTGAATTTTTGCGATCGCCCATTTATTAAGGATATCTAATTGTTGTGGCATATCATACTCTTCTTTTCTACTGTTTTTAACAGCAGACTGTTTCCTAATGATATTCATTAGTAAAAGAGTGTTAAACTTAGTTTTCTTTACCTATTCTTTCACATGGCTCTGATACCAAAGGGACTTCAGGACCGCTTCGATGTAGCTACAGGAAGGAGGATTACTAAGGAATAAAAACCCTGTCAAAATTCTAAGTCAGTTAGTAAACTCTAAACCACGACCTCACATGCTAACCCTTTAAAACGCCCACCTTGGCTTAAAAACGGGTTTTGCGGAGGCCACTGGATATGCTGCCATAACCAGAGCTTACTATCTAACGTAGAACTGCCTGGGTTTATACCTTTAACCTAAGCAACATCGGAACAAGTACAACAATCAAATTAGTATTATAACATGCTTCAAGGATAGTTCAAGAATCCTAAGTTTAACACAAATATTTAGCCTATCATTTAGGCTAAATCTTCATATCAGAAATTAAAATTAAATAAAAGAAAAATTAAAAATTACCTGAGACCTGCTCAGTTGTAACCAAAAGTTGATGTTTATTTTATTGATATAAACTGATTACAGAGGTTTTTACAAGTGAGATATACTAGAGAGAGAGAGAGAGAGAGAGCGTCTCCAGAAAAGCTTGAGCCAAAACTCTGAAGCCTATGATCCTTATATAATGATCTTGCCGGATAAAAGTTAAAAGATATACAGAAAAATGACCGACAAAAATAATTACAATAATGGCCTACAAAGAAAGGAAAAAGAGAAAATGACAAACTACTTTATAAGAGTAGATTCCCGACAATCCTTTACGGTGGGGTCGGGTGCTTTATTAAAGTCGTTCTGTTTGTATTACCCCAATAATTTCGTTGTGGGGTCTTCAGTCTTCTTCACATGATTATCCTTTTGCCTTTGTCTTTTTCTGCAGAAGATTCTTATGTATTTTCTTTAATTTTTCTTAGGAACTCTTCCAGTTCCTCAATATTAACTTGGTCTGATTGATCTTCTTGTGATTCCCTGGCCAAGCATATGTCCTCATCTGTAGTATTATCTACTGAGGCCATGGATACGTCGTCATAGACTTCTGTATTGAAGTTTCTAGCTAGATCCTTCTTGATTTCTTCAACGTAGGAGGCTAGAATTTCCTTTTTTGAAACTGCACCTTTCTTCATTTGCAGTCTTCTGGTTATTTGTTTAAATGGACTAAGTTCTTCAATTTCCGAACTATTGGCATGACTCTTTGAGTTGTAGTTCTTAATTGCTTTATGGATATTATCCAAAGTGTCTTGCCCATGGATATGACCTTCCTTGCTGATTTGGAGGAATTTACTCCAAAACTTTGTATAAAATGTTCTATTTAAGCAGGGAAATCCCCTACTAGTTTGACTAACTACTATATCCCATTTCATAATCCATGAGATTGAAAATTCTATAAAAAAAATACATAAGGGCCATACCCTCAAAAAATATATTATCCTTCTGTAAAGCTATTAATTTTGGCAATATTTCTACCCATTGAGTATATAAACTCTTAAGAACTTCTGGTAATATTTCTATTGATGGACCATATAAAATCCACCAATCACAAAACCAATTAGGTAAATTCTGCTCAAATATATTTGGGCAGATCTTGATAAACCAGGAATGTTTTCTATTAGCATTCTCATATAAAAAAGTCTTATGGAAACTCTGGATATAATCCCAATAATTAAATTTAATAGGTATTTTCTGTTCTGGATGGATATAATCCATTTCTTTTAACATACTGATACCCCATTCATCTGAGGAATAATCTTTTTGATTATCATTTTGAAAAGTTATAAACTTTCTTTTTAGTAGAAGGATAGAAATGCTGAATTTCAGCTGAGCCAGTTGATAGTAAAATCAACTCATAATTCATCTTATACTTATAAGTAGTTGAGGCATATGATGTCGTATCCAAGTACCTAGCCATTATTTTCCAGGGATTATCCTTCCATTTGAGGTCAGATTGTTCTAAAAGAATTATTAATTCTTTTTGTGAACTTTGGCTAAACTTCATTTCCTTCTTGGCCTTCTTCTGTTAAGGCTGTTGAGTATGAAGGTGGGTTATTACCCTCCTTTTTGGATTTTATGAATTCCATAAACTCCTTATACATCGGGTGGTCAGTATTAACCCCCGAGCTTTCTGCAACATTAGAAGCTATTATCCTTTGATTGCCAATTTGGGCGAGGATATTACCTCTGCCTCTACCAGTTCCTCTTCCCCTCCCTCGAGGGGGTACATACTGTGGTCTCATCTGAAAAATGAAACATAATGAATTATGAATTCAAATATTCTCTAGCAAAAAAATCGGGGAGGTTATTATCACTACCATTTTTATAAATAATTTCGAAATCAAATGGAGCTAGTAATGCTTGCCATCTTGCAAACATTTGTTTCGAAACATCATGCTTAAAATCTTTATTAAAGATAAATCTAGCTGCGTGACAATCAGTTTTTATTAAAAACTTTTGATTATATAAATCAGTCTGAAACTTTAATACACATTTAACTATAGCTAAAATTTCTTTAGGTATAGTCACGTAATTTTTCTAAGAATTATTCCATTTCCCGGAATAAAATTAGACCAGATATTCCTGTTTATTATTAGGACATATCTGCTTTAAAATTCCACCATAACCTATATCAGAAGCATCCATTTCAACCACTTTATCCCAATTAGGATTAGCAAGTGTTAAACATGGAAGATTATTAACCTTCTGTTTAATAATTTTAATAGCATCAGTATGACTATTAGTCCAGGGGCTTTGGATTTTTTTTTGAGTCTATCATAAAGAAATTAGTAATACTGATGCTATTAAAATTATTAAACAGAAGGTTAATAATCTTCCATGTTTAACACTTGCTAATCCTAATTGGGATAAAATGGTTGAAACGGATGCTTCTGATGTAGGTTATGGTGAAATTTTAAGCAGATATGTCCTAGTAATAAACAGGAATATCTAGTCCAATTTTATTCCGGGAAATGGAATAATTCTCAGAAAAATTACGCGACTGTAGCTAAAGAAATTTTAGCTATAAATGTGTATTAAAGTTTCAGACTAATTTATATAATCAAAATTTTTTTATAAAAACTGATTGTCTTGCAGCTAGATTTATCTTTAATAAAGATTTTAAGCATGATGTTTCGAAACAAATATTTGCAAGATGGCAAGCATTACTAGCTCCATTTGATTTCGAAATTATTTATTAAAAGGGTAGTGATAATAACCTCCCTGATTTTCTTACTAGAGAATATTTGAATTCATAATTCATTATGTTTCATCTGCAGATGAGACCGCAGTATGTACCCCCTCGAGGGAGGGGAAGAGGAACTGGTAGAGGCAGAGGTAATATCCTCGCCCAAATTGGCAATCAAAGGCTAATAGCTGCTAATGTCGCAGAAAGCTCGGGGGTTAATACTGACCACCCGATGTATAAGGAGTTTATGCAATTCATAAAATCCAAAAAGGAGGGTAATAATCCACTTTCATACTCAATAGCCTTAACAGAAGAAGGCCAAGAAGGAGATGAAGTTTATAGCCAAAGTTCACAAAAAGAATTAATAATTCTTTTAGAACAATATGACCTCAAATGGAAGGATAATCCCTGGCAAATAATGGCTAGGTACTTGGATACGGCATCATATGCCTCAACTACTTATAAGTATAGGATGAATTATGAGTTGATTTTACTATCAACTGGCTCAGCTGAAATTCAGCATTTCTATCCTTCTACTACAAAGAAAGTTTATAACTTTTCCAAAATGATAATCAAAAAGATTATTCCCTCAGATGAATGGGGTATCAGTACGTTAAAAGAAATGGATTATATCCATCCAGAACAGAAAATACCTGTTAAATTTAATTACTGGGATTATATCCAGAGTTTCCATAAGACTTTTTTATATGAGAATGCTAATAGAAAACATTCCTGGTTTATCAAGATCTGCCCAAATATATTTGAGCAGAATTTACCTAATTGGTTTTGTGATTGGTGGATTTTATATGGTCCATTAATAGAAATATTACCAGAAGTTATTAAGAGTTTATATACTCAATGGGTAGAAATATCGCCAAAATTCAGAAGGATAATATATTTTTTAAGGGTATGGCCCTTATGTATTTTTTTTATAGAATTTTCAATCCCATGGATTATGAAATGGGATATAGAAGTTAGTTAAACTAGTAGGGGGTTTCCCTGCTTAAAGTAAATTCCTCCAAATCAGCAAGGAAGGTAATATCCATGGGCAAGAAACTTTAGATAATATCCATAAAGCAATTAAGAACTACAACTCAAAGAGTCATGCCAATAGTTCGGAAATTGAAGAACTTAGTCCATTTAAGCAAATAACCAGAAGACTGCAAATGAAGAAAGGTGCAGTTTCAAAAAAGGAAATTCTAGCCTCCTACGTTGAAGAAATCAAGAAGGATCTAGCTAGAAACTTCAATACAGAAGTCTATGACGACGTTCCATGGCCTCAGTAGATAATACTACAGATGAGGACATATGCTTGGCCGGGGAATCACAAGAAGATCAATCAGACCAAGTTAATATTGAGGAACTGGAAGAGTTCCTAAGAAAAATAAAATAAAATACAGAAGAATCTTCTGCAGAAAAAGACAAAGGCAAAAGATAATCATGTGAAGAAGACTGAAGACCCCACAACGAAATTATTGGGATAATACGAACAGAACGACTTTAATAAAGCACCCGACCCCACCATAAAGGATTGTCGGGAATCTACTTTTATAAAGTAGTTTGTCATTTTCTCTTTTTCCTTTCTTTGTAGGCCATTATTGTAATTTTTTTTGTCGGCCATTTTACTGTATATCTTTTAACTTTTATCCGGCAAGATCCATTATATAAGGATCATAGGCTTCAGAGTTTTGGCTCAAGCTTTTCTGGAGGCGCTCTCTCTCTCTCTCTCTCTCTCTCTCTAGTATATCTCACTTGTAAAAACTTCTGTAATCAGTTTATATCAATAAAATAAACATCAACCTTTCGTTACAACTGAGCAGGTCTCAGGTAATTTTTAATTTTTCTTTTATTTAATTTTAATTTTTATAGGAAGATTTAGCCTAAATGATAGGCTAAATACTTATGTTAAACTTAGGATTCTTGAACTATCCTTGAAGCATGCTCTAGTACTAATTTGATTGTTGTACTTGTTCCGATGTTTCTTAGGTTAAAGGTATAAACCCAGGCAGTTCTAAGTTAGATAGTAAGCTCTGGTTATGGCAGCATAACCAGTGGCCTCCGCAGAACCTGTTTTTATGCCAAGGTGGGCGTTGTAAAGGGTTGGCATGTGAGGTCGTGGTTTAGAGTTTACTAATCGACTTAGAATTTTGACAGGGTTTTTATTCGTTTGTAATCCTCCTTCCTGTACCTACATCGAAGCGGTCCTGAAATCCCTAGTTGTGTCACCAAGTAATCCAAACAACCAATTAAAAGAGTGCAAAATATTTTACATTAGTGAATACAATGTTTAATCTATAAGGAAAATATAATATTTATCAAATAAAAGTTCGTTTCCAAACAAAAACAAAAAACTTTAGAAACAAACGATGACTTAACTCAACACCACAATATGTGAATGTGGCAACGCAGTGGCTAAACAGAAGTTTCTTCGGAAAAATACCCACAATAATCATATTTATAACTGGTAATTGAAAATAGTCATAATGTTAAAATTAATCGAAATTTAGCAACTTTTTCGTGTAAAAATAAAATTTGAACAAAAACACCCTTAAAAAGAAAAAATCTAGCATAATATGATGGAGTTTGAACTTTTTACATATGAGAACCATCATAATGTGCTGGAATTTCATAATGTGTTGGAGTTTCAACATAACATGCTGGAAATTTATACGCATGAGCTCCATTATCCAGCATATTATGCTGGAACTTTCCGTGTGCTGGAGTTCTAACATAATATGCTGGAAATTTATACATAAGAGTTCCATAATCAAACATATTACGTTGGAACTATTCGTGTTTTAGAAAAATAATGGCTATTTTTCAATAACTTTGCAAACATTGACTATTTTTTAATTACCAGTCCGAAAACTGGCTAGCCCATGCTATTTTCACTTATTGTTGTCTGCTGATGTATTCATAAAAGTAAATTGATAAGTGCATTTTACCAGATGTTAACCACGTAATTTCTCTCATAAAAACATATAAATTATCATGTTTCCTCCATATTCTAAACTTTATTTTGCAGGAATAATTATAGAAGAATTGTTGTGCTCAGCATGAAAAAAGAAAAATAATATTCAAGAAAAATACAAAAAAGAAGTGTAAGATCGAACTATGGTTCATTACTGTCGTCATAATGCACCAAGTCTCGATTTGCCATGATGAAATCGACGAAATCTAAACTTAAAATGACAGAATTCTTATCTCTGCAAATTCAAAATCTAGATTTGCCATGAAAATCTAGAACCAAACCGAGAAGTCGAAATCTCATCTCTGCAAATACAAAATCTAGATTTTCCATGGAAATCTAGCACCATCAAGAAGTCTTCATGAAATTTTCTTATATAAGAAGAAGAAGATGTTGCCCGATCGGAGGAGGATATCGGAGTGGAGAGAAAGCTTAGAGCTAAAAGTCTGAATCCAAATTCTTAATAAGCTTTTGTGTTTTATTCCTTTCACTAGTATCGAGTTATCTTTTCTTTCAAATTATAATAGTGGTTTAGTTGTTGTTTCTAAATAAATTTCAGTGTAGGAAATTACTCTAGTTCATGCTTTTAATTAAATAGGGGGAATTATTCTTCTTGAATATTTCTTTCTATTTTCTTATTTAATGAACAAGAATATTTCCATTGTTAGTACTTATTCCAGTATGAAGTGACTTTTCTTGTGTTGGGAGAAAGACGAATCATAATATTTCTATACAATAGTAGTTATTATTCCTCCAATTCACATGCTTGAGCTAAAACTTTTAATTTAACTTTTATCTGCTTGTACAGTTAGATGTTATTTGATTTATTAACATCTATCTATCTTGTACTACATATTAACTGTTTATTAATTTTGTAATCGAAAGAGGCGGAAGAAATAATATAGATAATTGTAGTATCGATAGATGTTAATATTTATTCAGTGACATCTTTCTCTTTTATGTTATAGCTAATTTTACACTTATTTGTAATCGAGAGAGGCGAATAATGTAATTATCAATTATAACAAGTCGGGAAACCGAAAGAGACTTGCTAACTAGAGCATATTTTAGTTCAATCATATATTTCTGGTTCTTTAGTATTACTATTTTGAAGATTAATTTGTATAACCGAGATGAGTCCAGTTAAGTATTCAACTTGAGTAATAATATATATTTGTAATTGTGAGAGACATTTATACATTTTTGAGAGATAGAAATTGAAGAATAATAGTTATACTATATAATAGAAATATTAAGTGAAGTCAGGATCCTAACACCTTTTTATTAAATTTGTAAAAAATAAAATATTTTCTATTGCTCTGTTCGTGCATTTTTAGTTAGTTAATTCACCACTCAACTCTTTCTGATTTTTTCAAATAGTAATTAAAACAAGAAACATCTGTAGAATAGATAAACCAATCTCTGTGGGTTCGACATCTTTCTATACTATTATATGACAGAGTACGAGTTAGAATTTAATATACACTAGACACTCGTCAAATTTTTGGCGCCGTTGCTGGGGATTAAATAAAGTCTACTACAAATTAATTGTTTTACTACTAATTTGAGATTCTTTTTTGTTGTCTAATTATTTTAACTTTTCTGCATAAATTTCAGAAAGTGTATTACCCGTTCCTCTTCTAGAGAACTAGTCGAATACGATCCGAAAATTGAAAAATCCCTGCGGTTGTTGCGAAAAGAACAAACCTCACAATCTCAAATTTTCACATCAGAGGAAATGGAAAACGAAGAACCCAATAACCAACTTCCACCACATCAAGTAGAAGAACAGTTTGATGAGGTGGCACCACGACGTGATAGAATACTCCGTGATTATGCAAGGCTAGATCATTTTGAAGGAGAATCAAGTGTGAGGAGACCACCAATTGCAGCAAACAACTTTGAAATTTGCACAGGCTTGATTAAAACCATTCAACAGTCATGTCAGTTTACTGGTGATGCAGGTGAAGATCCTCACACGCATCTAATTAAATTTTCTTGAATTAGTTGAAACTTGCAGGTATAATGGAGTCACAACAGATGCTATCAGGTTGCGGCCTCTTCCTTTTTCGTTAAAAGGTAAAGCCAAAATATGGTTGCATAGTCTACAGGTTCAATAACTAGATGAGCCCAAATGACTCAGAAATTTCTTAATAAATATTTTTCACATGCAAAAAGATTTACAACGAAGCAAGAAATCAATAATTTTATGCAGACAGATACTGAATCTGTACACCAGGCATGGGAAAGATTATCAGCAATGTAAAGAAAATGCCCACATCATGGTATCTAAGACCCTAACATTTTATATATTTTCTATCACGGTCTTAAACCCTCTGCTAGAAATGTAATTGATGCAGCATCAGGAGGATCAATAATGGGAAAAACTACTGTAGAAGCAATGCAATTGCTTAATGAGATTTCGAAAAATGTTGTTCAATGGCCCTTCGAAAGAAATGATTATCAAGAAAACAATAGGGGTAAATCAAGTTGAAGCTTTGAATCCATTGATACAACAAATTGCGAAGTTAACACAAAAAATCGAGGCATTTCAGGTAGGTGCTCACTCATCGTCCCAACTTGAGAATTGTGATGTTTGTCAAGGTAATCATCCGAATCATGAATGTCTAAGCTTCAACACAAAATGAGGAACTGGTAGATGTGATTGGTTATAGAAATAATTACTCATTCGGTAGTCCCATGGCACAAAAACATCCAGGATTTCAATGGAGTAATCCTAATAGTGCTGAAAATCCTCAAAGATTTTTTAATCAAAAGTAGCAGGTACATGGACCACCTGGTTTTCAAAATCAAAATAGAGGGCAACAAAATTTTTAACAATATCAGCAGCAACCTCAAAGAGCTCATCCACAAAGTGTGATGACCAGACCGATCGTTTTGAGAATTAAAGTCCCGTTCGGTGGCATAAGGTCTTGATCAGCCTCGTATTATGTGTCATGACTGGCATGCATGGTCGATTTTAGTAACCGGATGATTCGGAGTCAATTTGGGAGAAGGATTCTAATTTTGGAATCTTAAGCGGTAAGAGTTGACTGAAGTTTTGAATTTTGTGTAAACGACTCAGGAATAAGGGATGGATGGTTCCGACAACTTTCTATGGTGATTTTGGACTTAGATGTGTATCCAGATTTGGATCTGGAGGCCGTAGTGTAATTTGAAGCATTTCGGCAAAAGTTGAGAAAGTTGAAGTTTTGGAAAGCTGAGAGGTTTGACCAAGAGTTGACTTTGGTGATATCGGGGTCAGAATGCAATTCCGAGAGCTGGAACAGCTCCGTTATGTCATTTGTTACTTGCCTGCAAAATTTAACGTCATTCTGGGTTGATTTGGTAGGTTTCGTCACGAGTTTTAGAAGTTGAAAATTTTGAAAGATCATAAGTTAGATTCATGGTGCGATTCGTAGTTTCGACGTTGTTTGATGTGATTAAAGACCTCGAGCGAGTCCGTGTTAAGTTATGGAACTTATTGGTGTGTTTACACGGGGTCCCGCGGGCCTCAGGTGTGTTTCTATTGGGCTACAGGCTATTTCCTTCTATTTTTGAACTGCTGTTTTGCTGGTACCTGGTTTCCTTACCGCGCTCGCGTCAATAGCTCCGCGTTCGCGCAGGGTAATTTTGGGGGATGAAATATTTACCCTTCGCGTTCATAGGCTTCTGTCCGCGATCGCGTAGGTCTGCAATCCTCTTCTTTGTGTTCGCGTACTGCTTCACGCGTTTGCGTAGCTTAGTCTTTGGGCCATAAGAATTTCCTCTTCACAATCGCACATCTCTGTTCGCGATCGCGTAGCACATTTTGGGAAGCCTTCATTTTTCTTCTTCACGATCGCGATGCATTAATACTGGGTTGAATATTAAAGTACTTTATTCCGAGGGTTAGCCATTTTCAACATTTTTGGAGTTCTAGAGATCGGTTTTGGGCGATTCTTTGTGGTTTTTCAAGCAAATCAATTGGGTAAGTTTTTTTCACCTAGAATTTATTATATTCCATGACTCTATCTTTCTTTTTATTATTAAATTAGTGTTTTGAGTTGAGGAAAAATGGGGATTTTGAAAAAAAACTTTCAAAATGTAAAATGATGATTTGAGGGACGTATTGGTAACGAAATCTGATAATTTATGCATGGTTGAACTCGATATCGAATGGGTGTTCGGTTTTTGTAATTTTGGTTGGGTTCTGAGATGCGGGCACGGGGGTCGACTTTTGGGTTGATTTTTAGTTTTTGATAAATATTGAAGCTTTATTATCCGGAATAGTTTCTTATGAGTTTTATTCATGCTTTGAAGTTATTTTGGCTAGATTTGAGTCGTCCATAGGTTATTTCACTCGAGAAGTTCATTTTAGAGTAACGGTCTATCTTCCTTGAGGTAAGTATCTTGCCTAACTTCGTCTGGGAGAACTACCCCTTAGAATTTGAGTTTTCTCTGCTAATTGTATCATAGAAAGTCCGTGTACACGATGTCACGAGTACGTGCTCGGCCTTATTTATGAAAATTTGATCTTTTAGGGTTCTTAGGTTCTTATGCTCATTAAATATGAAGTTGTTTTGTTATGATTAAGTCTCTCATTTACTGGTTTCACTCTTACGTATCTTAATTGGAATCAATTACTTCATGCTCCACTCTTGCTGCATATTTTTCCTCTTACGTGCCTTAACTGAAGTTGTTACCTCTTCTATTTCCATGCTAATCTTCTCAAAGTGCTTATCATTAATTGAAATTATTATCATCTCTTTTCCATCCTTAATTAAGGTTATGATTATCTTTTTCGTTGCCTCATCCATAATTGGAATTATTGGCTCTTGTTATTTTCCTTTTTGTCAAATTGTATTTTTGTGGAATCATTTGTTATGTATTGTTTCTCCCTTGTCGAGCTATTCTTATTGTGACTGGCAATCTCTATTGTGTTTATTCCTTGTGAGCTCGTTCTATCGTTTCTCTGTGTTGTAAAGCTCTCGGGTTGAATTACTTGCCGTATTCTCGTGTATTGTTGTGGTTGTTGCCGTGGTACTCGGTTTGTTGAGCCAAGGGCTATGCGCAGTTGTGGTATTGAGACTATTTAGTGGAAATATTGGGGAATATGGGCACAAGTTGTGAAGTCCATTCTATTATGTTGTTGTGTTGTTGGCACGTGATGTTGTTTGGGTATTTTGTTAGGTTGTTTGAACGAGGTTTCTGCCGTGCTACTGTTATTGTTCAATATGCACATGCGGCGTGACAAGGTGTGCTATATCTGTGTGTTTGCGCATGTGGCGAGACAAGGTGGGAATGTTATTATGCACATGTGGCGAGACAAGGTGGGAATGTTATTATGCACGTGTGGCGAGACAAGGCGGGCATTTACTTTATTATTGCGCATGTGGAGAGACAAGGTGGGCTATGTCAGGGATTGATCTATGATGACTTGTGATGGCCTGGGGACACTCTTGTTGTTGTTATTTGTGTTCTGGCGTACCTACCTGTGTGAGTTTATCTTGTGAAAATTTGTGTGGAACATTCTTACGTGTTGTTCATTTTCTCTACACTTGCTAGTTGACCTGAATTGTATTAGAACACTTGCACAAGCATACATGTACTTAATAACTCCTATCGGTTTAAGAATATGGATCCTGATATTATTGAGTATTTATACACACCCCCGTCTACTTGCCTTCTATGTGAGAATAGTTCTATTGGCACGTGCGTCATCTGTGCGGTTACTAGTTGTAATGAGGGCACATGATGCCAAGTAGTTAGGGTTCACAAAGTGGGACCCCTGACTTGTGGATATTCTGAGGTTTGGTACCTCGTGGTGATTATTGGATTAAACCTGATTTGAAAGTGGTTATGCTCATCTAGTTGCTACGCGTCCTTCTTTTAATTGTGTTCACTGGATTTAGATTGTGTTCAGCTTACTCTACTGTGCTATTACTTGTTGTGTTCCGCTGCTAGTTGTTGTTTCAATTTCTTATTGCAAGTACCATATTATCTTTTTCATTATGCGTAGTATTATAGAGATATTGTATTTTGTTAGTTCTACACTTATACTTGCTCAGGTTACTTGGTCCAGTAGGTGTCTTGACTATTCCTCGTCACTACTTCACTAAGGTTAGTCTTGATACTTGCGGGGTACCGCTGTGGTGCACTCATACTACGCTTTTGCACAATATTTGTGCAGATCCAGGTATTTCGGAGTGAATCGATCGTTAGAAGTTGTACGGATTTTGCTGTGGAGACTCAAGGTAAACCTGCTGCTGCATTCGCAGGCTTCAGAGTTTCTGAAGTTGTATTTGCAATGTTTATCCTTATTTCGAGACAGTTGTATTTAGAGGTTGTCTAGCAAACTCAGTAGAGCTTATGACTTGTACTACCGGTTTTGGGATTTTTAAATTTGTAAAGAGTTTTCTATTTTGAAAGAAAAGTCAAGTATTCTACGCAGGCTTGATTGTCAAATGTTTATATTGTTGCTATTTTAGTTAATATTAGGCTGACCTAGTCCCTAAGACTAGCTGCCATCAAGACACCCAACGGAGGGAAATATGGGTCGTGACAAGTTGGTATTAGAGCTCTAGGTTCATAGGTGCTACGAGTCATAAGCGAGTTTAGTAGAGTCTTGCAGATTGGTACGGAGACATCTGTACTTATCTTCGAGAGGCTACGGAACTATTAGGACAGTTTTACTTCTTTCATTCCTATCGTGCGAGTTTGAGTTTTACCATTCTATTATCTCACATATGGTGAGGACACGAGTGCAGTTACTGATGACGCTACTCCCCGAGCAGGTGTCGCTAGAGGCAGAGACAGAAGCCGACGAGGAGCACGTGCCGCAACTAGAGCACCTGCCAGAGCAGCAATTGAGGAGCCGCCAGTAACTCCTGGTAAGGGACAGGTACCGGAGGTGCCTGTTGTTACCCCAGGACTTCAGGAGACTTTAGCACAGTTCCTCAGCATGCTTGGTATAATTGCTCAAGCGGGGTTGATTTTGGTTGCACCTGCTAATTCACAGACCGGGGGAGGAATCCAGACTCCCCCCGCCCACACTCTAGAGCAGCGAGTTCACGTTGGTTGGGTTCCAGGTGTCATGGTGACCCAGCTTGTGGTTCCAGTTCAGCCCGTGGTTAGGGCAGCTGCACCTGAAGAAGAGCAGCTTAGACTTGCAAGGTTCAAGAAGTATGACCCTTTTACTTTCAGTGGTTTGGCTTTCGAGGGTGCTCAGGGATTTCTAAAGGAGTGCAACCGCATTCTCCGCACTATGGGTATTTTAGAGACGAGTGAGGTTACTTTTACTACGTTCCAGCTCTGGGGAGCAGCTTATCAGTGATGGCGGGCGTATGAGTTGGGCAACCCGGCCGATGCAATTTCGCTTTCATGGGCTCAATTTTCAGAGTTCTTGAGAGAGTTTGTTCCTCAGTCTCTTCGGGATGCATGGTGCGCGGAGTTTGAGCAACTGCGCTAGGGTACTATGTTAGTGTTAGAGTATACCATTAGATTCAGTGATTTGGCCAAACATGCACCTGCTTTGGTCGCTATAGTTAGAGAGCGAGTCCATCGGTTCATTGAGGGGCTCATACATGATATTCGATTCAGCATGGCCCGAGAGTTAGAGTCGGATGTTTCATTTCAGCAGGTGGTAGAGATCGCTCACCGATTGGAGGACATGTGGGACCAGGAGAGAGAGGACAGGCGGGACCAGGAGAGAGAGGGCAGGCGAAGTCAGGAGAGATCCACTGGCCCTTACTTTGGAGGCGGGGTACGGCATGGTAGAGGTTTTGTAGGTCAGCCAGTTCAGTTTGCACTTCAGGCTTCGCACGGTGTTTCAGGTGCTCATGGGTCTCAGAGTACCCGTACCGCACAATTTCCACAGCCACGTCAGCAGAGAGGTTACTTAGATTGTGGAGATGCCAACCACAGGGTGAGATATTGTCCCAAACTCCGGACAGATGTGTCACGCTGGGTATTCAAGCGAGTAGAGGGCACCCAAGAGGGGGAGGCCCAGCCCGTTGATATGTTTCATATAGTAGGCCTGAGGCCGCTGCGCCAAATGATGTCATACATGTATGCTTTTGATTTGTTATAGAGGAGCACCATTCGTATTTTGTTTCGATTATGCTCATCAGAGTGAGTTCCCCTATTTGTTGCTCCACCTATGGCTGAGTTCATGATTTAGCATTATGCTTATGTTGTTTGCCCCTATTGGGAGATTCTATAAGTGGTAGCCCGTGTCTATCGCTTTTCTTGTTCATTATTGAGAGTTACAAGACCAGAAGTGAATTACTATTGTCCATTACGGTAGGTTTTGATGTGATTCTTGAGTAATTTGGTTACGATTTGTGATTTAGATGCTCTACCGGTGTGGGAGCCAGTACATCTTGTAATTTTGTTGGCGGAATTGAACTAGTGGAAGGTTTCGGTTGGTTTGATGTGTACTCCACTTGTGCTTCGGAGTTGAGGGTGAGACCCTCGCGATTTCATGTGATTTAATATGTTTGAACCGGGCCGTGTGCCGCGGTGAAAGTTATATCAGGATGAGATCCTTGTGATTTGTTCATATACTTTGATTTTTCCTTGTAAATTGATTCATAGAATAGTACTAATAGGGAGTTTTGCTTGTCAGGCTTGTCTGATATTTCTCTTATGTGTTTTTTCTTACGTATTCAGTCATTTTCGTGCGGTGCTTATTGAGTTTTAGTTGCGTGGTGTATGCCCGGTGGCATTAGATATGACTTGTTGATTCGGGTGAATAGTTATGAGGCCTTCATGTTTCTTGCATCATTGTCAGTGCTGTAGAGGGTTGAAACGGGGTTCTAATGGATATGAGGGGAGTTGCCGCTGCTAGTTTTGATTATGGGCAGCTATTGTGATCGGAGATGTTATTATAGGCATATGCTAAATGTGTCATGACGTGTGGTTGTACCTTGTGGGTTTAGGCATAAGTTGTTGCAGCTAGTTGAGGCTGATATCGGGTGTGAATGTAGGAATTGGCTCTTTTGGAGATGGGCGGATGGTGAAAAATTTTGACTCTGAGACTTATTAGTATTGGTGGAAGGGATAAATTATAGTTGAGATGGTGTCGTCAGGTTTATGTGGATTGGGGTGACGTGGGATAACCCGCGGGTGTATGTTGGATGAATGCATTCAGTGATTTGATGACTTCGCGATGATTCTTGGCACGTTCGAGGACGAACGTTTGTTTAAGAGAGGGAAGATGTAACGACCCGACCGGTTGTTTTGAGAATTAAAGTCCCATTCGGCGGCATAAGGTCTTGAGCAGCTACGTATTATTTGTTATGACTGGCATGCATGGTCGAGTTTAGTTACCGGATGATTCGGAGTCAATTTGGGAGAAGGATTCTAGTTTTGGAAGCTTAAGCGGTAGAGTTGATTGGAATTTTAACTTTTGTGTAAACGACTCCGGAATGGGGTTTGGATGGTTCTGACAGCTTCGTATGATGATTTTGAACTTAGGCGTGCATCCGGATTTGGGTCTGGAGGCCGTAGGGTAATTTGAAGCATTTCGGTGAAACTTGGAAAAGTTGAAGTTTTGGAAGGTTGAGAGATTTGACCAAGAGTTAACTTTGGTGATATCGGGGTCGGAATGCGATTCCGAGAGTTGGAACAACTCCGTTATGTCATTTGGACTTGTCTGCAAAATCTGACGTCATTTCTGGTTGATTTAATAGGTTTCGGCGCGAGTTTTAGAAGTTGGAAGATTTGAAAGATAATAAGTTTGATTCATGGTGCGACTCGTAGTTTTGACGTTGTTTGATGTGATTTGAGACCTCGAGCGAATCCGTTTTAGGTTATGGAACTTATTGGTGTGTTTAGACGGGGTCCCGAGGGCCTCAGGTGTGTTTCGAAGGGCTACGGGCCATTTCCTTCTATTTTTGGACTGCTGTTTTGCTGGTACCTGATTTCCTTGACCGCGTTCACGTCAATACATCCAGTTTCGCATAGGGTAATTTTGGGGGATGAAATATTTACTCTTCGCGTTCGCATGATTCTGTCCGCGATTGCGTAGGTCTGCATGCCTCTTCTTCGTGTTCGCGTACTTCTTCACGAGTTCACGTAGCTCAGTCTTTGGGCCATCAAAATTTCATGTTCGCAATCGCGTAGCACATTTTGGGAAGCCTTCATATTTCTTCTTCGCGATCGCGAGTGATGTTTCACGATCGCGATGCATTAATCACTGGGCAGAATATAAAAGTACTATATTCTGAGGGTTAGCCATTTTCAACATTTTTGAGTTCTAGAGCTCGATTTTGGGCGATTCTTTGTGGGTTTTCAAGAAAATCAATTGGGTAAGTGTTCTTCACCTAGAATTTATTATATTCCATGACTCTATCTTTATTTTTATTATTAAAGTAGTGTTTTGAGTTGAGGAAAAATTGGGATTGTGAAGAAAAACTTTCAAAATATAAAATGATGATTTGAGAGACGAATTGGTATCGGAATTTGATAATTTTGGTATTGTTGAACTCGATATCGAATGGGTGTTCGGTTTTTGTAATTTTGGTTGGGTTCCGAGATGTGGGCACGAGGGTCGACTTTTGGGTTGATTTTTAGTTTTTGATAAAGATTGAAGCTTTATTATCCAAAATAGTTTCTTATGAGTTTTATTCATGCTTTGAAGTTATTTTGGCTAGATTTGAGCCATCCAGAGGTTATTTCACTCGAGAAGTTCATTTTAGAGTAACGGTCTATCTTCATGAGGTAAGCATCTTGTCTAACTTCGTATAGGGGAACTATCCCTTAGGATTTGAGTCTTCTCTACTAATTGTATCACGTAAAGTCCGTGCACGCGAGGTGACGAGTACGTGCTCGAACTTATTTGTGGTAGGTTGACCTTTTAGGGTTCTTAGGTTCTTATGTTCATTAAATATGAAGTTGTTTTGGTATGATTAAGTCCCCCATTAACTAGTTTCACCCCTACGTGTCTTAATTGGAATCAAGTATCATGCTCCACTCTTACTGCCTATTTGACTCTTACGTGCCTTAACTGAAGTTGTTACCTCTTCTATTTCCATGCTAATCTTCTCAAAGTGCTTATCATTAATTGAAATTATTATCATCTCTTTTCTATCCTTAATTGAGGTTATGATTATCTTTTTCGTTGCCTTATCCATAATTGGAATTATTGGCTCTTGTTATTTCCCTTTTTGTCGAATTGTATTTTTGTGGAATCATTTGATATGTATTGTTTCTTCCTTGTCGAGCTATTCTTATTGTGACTGGTAATCTCTATTGTGTTTATTCCTTGTGAGCTCGTTCTATCGTTTCTCTGTGTTGTAAAGCTCTCGGGTTGAATTACTTGCCGTATTCTCGTGTATTGTTGTGGTTGTTGCCGTGGTACTCGGTTTGTTGAGCCAAGGGCTATGCGCAGTTGTGGTATTGAGACTGTTTAGTGGAAATATTGGGGAATATGGGCACAAGTTGTGAAGTCCATTCTATTATGTTGTTGTGTTGTTGGCACGTGATGTTGTTTGGGTATTTTGTTAGGTTGTTTGAACGAGGTTTCTGCCGTGCTACTGTTATTGTTCAATATGCACATGCGGCGTGACAAGGTGTGCTATATCTGTGTGTTTGCGCATGTGGCGAGACAAGGTGGGAATGTTATTATGCACATGTGGCGAGACAAGGTGGGAATGTTATTATGCACGTGTGGCGAGACAAGGCGGGCATTTACTTTATTATTGCGCATGTGGAGAGACAAGGTGGGCTATGTCAGGGATTGATCTGTGATGACTTGTGATGGCCTGGGGACACTCTTGTTGTTGTTATTTGTGTTCTGGCGTACCTACCTGTGTGAGTTTATCTTGTGAAAATTTGTGTGGAACATTCTTACGTGCTGTTCATTTTCTCTACACTTGCTAGTTGACCTGAATTGTATTAGAACACTTGCACAAGAATACACATAGTTAATAACTCCTATCGGTTTAAGAAGATGGATCCTGATATTATTGAGTATTTATACACACCCCCGTCTACTTGCCTTCTATGTGAGAATGATTCTATTGGCACGTGCGTCGTCCATGCGGTTACTAGTTGTAATGAGGGCACATGATGCCAAGTGTTTAGGGTTCAGAAGTGGGACCCGTGACTTGTGGATATTCTTAGGTTTGGTACCTCGTGGTGATTATTGGATTAAACCTGATTTGAAAGTGGTTATGCTCATCTAGTTGCTACCCGTCCTTCTTTTAATTGTGTTCACTGGATTTAGATTGTGTTCAGCTTACTCTACTGTGCTATTACTTGTTTTGTCCCACTGCTCATTGTTGTTTGTATTTCTTATTGAAAGTACCATATTATCGTTGTCATTACGCGTAGTATTATAGAGATATCGTATTCTGTTAGTTCTACACTTATACTTGCTCAAGTTACTTAGTCCAGTAGGTGTCTTGACTATTCCTCGTCTCTATTCCACTGAGGTTAGTCTTGATGCTTGCAGGGCACCACTGTGGTGTACTCATACTATGCTTCTGCACAATTTTTGTGTTGATCCAGGTATTCCGGAGTCAGTCGATCGTTAGCCAGTTGTACGGATTTTGCTGTGGAGACTTAAGGTAAACATGATATTGCGTTCGCAGGCTTCAGAGTTACCTTTTGAAGTTGTATTTGCACTGTTTATCTTTATTTTGAGACAGTTGTATTTAGAGGTTGTCTAGCAAACTCAGTAGAGCTTATGAATTGTACTACCGATTTTAAGATTTGTAAATTTGTAAAGAGTTTTCTGCGGGTCGTGACACAAGGCCTTGAAGACCTGATGTATAAATTCATTAAGGCTACTGACGAGAAGGTTGAAAGTCAACATTCAGCTATCAAGAATTTAGAAATTCAGGTAAGTCAATTAGCAACCCTCATGTCTGGACAAATTCAAGGTTCTCTACCAAGCAACACTGAGAAAAATCCAAAAGAACACCTCAAAGCCATCTCTGTACGGTCAGGTAAAGCTCTTGATGATCCATATGAAGATAGAGAAGGAAAGCCACAAGAAATGGAAAAGGTAAATAAAGGTGAGAATAAAATGGAATCTAGGTTTCCAAAAGAACAAAAGAATAAAGGAAAAAATGTATTAGAAAATGAATTGATAACAAATCCTCACTCTGTACCTCTCCTTTTTTCCCAAAAGATGAAAAGAGAAAAGCTTGACAAACAGTTTTCAAAGTTTCTAGATATTTTGAAGCAACTTTACATCAACATATCTTTCACAGATTTCTTTGATGCAAATGCTTTCCTATGCTAAATTTCTCAAAGAAATTTTGTCGAGTAAAAGAAAATTGGAAGAAGTTTCAGTGGTTAAGCTTACAGAAAAATGTAGTGCTATACTTCAAAATAAGCTCCCACTGAAACTTGGTGAACCGCGAAGTTTTACAATTCCTTGTATCGTGGGAGGTACTCACTTTGAAAAGGCATTGTGTGTCAGGTGCTTCAATAAATCTAATGCTTTTTTCAATTTTCAGGAAATTAGAACTTGGTGAAATAAAAGATATTGGTGTGTCTCTTCAATTAGCTGATCAAAGTACTAAGAGACCAAAAAATATTATTGAAAATATCCTTGTTAGAGTTGATAAATTTGTATTCCCGGTAGATTTTATAGTGCTTGAAATGGAAGAAAATACTGAGGTACTGTTAATTTTAGGTAGACCATTCTCGCAAGAGAGAGAGCAATTATTGATGTTCATCAAGGACAATTAATATTACGGGTTGATGAGGAAAGAGTAATATTTGACATGCAGAAAATGATGAAATTTCCTGGGGATGAGTCATCATCATCTTGTTTTCAAATTGACTCGTTAGATGACCTTGTAGACGAACACAAAGATAATAAGTTAATTACTGATTCATTGGAGAGACATTTTCCTAGGTCAGGTACCATAAATGATGATAACCCCATAATTTAGAAGAAGCTGAAATACTGAAAAAAGAGCCAGAAAATGAGAAAGTCTCATAAGAAGAGTTCAATTAAACAAAGAACTTCCTTCTCATTTAAAATATGTGTTCGTTGAACCTGAATTACTTTCAATAATCATTTCATCTTCTTTGACTATAGAACGGGAAAGGAAACTGATTGGAGTCCTAAGAAAACACAAAAGAGCCTTAGGGTGGACTATAGCTGAAATCAAAGGAATCAGTCCAGCTATTTATATGCACATGATTCTTATGGAGAATGAGTATAAGCCTATAGTCCAACCCCAAAGGAGACTATACCCAGCAATATAGGAAGTCGTCAAGAAAGAAGTGGTGAAACTTCTAGCAGCAGGTATCATTTATCCAATATCTGACAGTCCTTGGGTAAATCCTGTACATATAGTACCAAAGAAAGAAGGTATGACAGTAATAAAAAATGAAAACAATGAACTCATACCTATTAGAACAGTCACAGGATGGAGAGTTTATATTGATTACAGACGACTTAATGCAGCCACGAAAAGACCATTTTCCTTTGCTTTTTATTGACCAAATGCTTGAAAGAGTTGCAGGCCATGGTTTTTACTGTTTTCTTGATGAATATTTTGGGTATAATCTGATACCAATTGCTTCGGAAGATCAGGAGAAAATCACATTCACATGCCCCCAAGGTACGTATGCTTATCGAAGAATACCATTTGGACTATGTAACGCTCCTGCTACATTTTAGTGTTGCATGTCGGCAAATTTCTCAGATATGACTGAAAGGTTTCTTGAGATCGTTATGGATGATTTCACACTTTTTGGTAGGACATTTGAAGATTGTCTCTATCATTTAACTTTGCTTCTTAAAAGATGTGAAGAGACAAATTTGGTTCTTAATTGGGAAAAAAGTCACTTCATGGTAACAGAGAGGGAATTGTTTTAGGACATAAAATTTATGCTAAAGGAATAGAAGTTGATAAGTCTAAAATTGATCTTATAGTAGGATTACCCCCTCCTAACACTGTTAAAGGCATTAGAAGTTTCTTAGGGCATGCAGGTCTTTATAGAAGGTTTATAAAAGATTTTTCAAAAATTTCAAAACCTCTAACTAATCTACTGCTGAAAGATGTGAAGTTTGAATTTTCAGATAATTGCAGGAAAGCATTTGAGATTCTCAAGAAACAATTGATGAATGCTCCAATTGTTGTTTCTCCTGATTAGAGCCAGTCCTTTGAAACAATGTGTGATGCAAGTGATACAGTAGTAGGAGTGATATTGGGACAAAAGAGAGACAAAATCTTCAGACCTATCTACTATGCAAGTAGAATACTAAATGAAGCTCAAAAGAATTATGCTACAACTGAGAAGGAACTACTAGCAGTAGTATTTGCATTTGACAAATTTCTTTCCTATTTGATAGGAACAAAGTTCACAATTTATACTGATCATGCAGCTTTAAAGTACCTCTTAGCAAAGAAAGATGCTAGACCCAGATTGTTAAGATGGATATTCCTTTTGCAAGAATTCAATCTTAAAAGAAAAGATCGAAAAGGTTCTAAGAATCAGGTAGCGTATCATTTGTCTCGTTTGGAAAATCCTCCTACTGAGATAAAAGATATCAAAGAGGAATTTCCTCATGAACATATATTTTCAATCACAACCGTTGTAAATCGACCACCTTGGTTTGCTGATATGGCCAACTATTTGGCTGGAGGATGGATTCCAACAGAATTTTCGTATGAACAAAAGAAAAAACTTAAAAAAGAAGCAAGACATTATTACTGGGAAGATCCTTACTTGTTTAAATTTTGTGCAGATGACATAATCAGGGGATGTGTACCGGAGACAGAAATGAACAACATCTTAAGTCACTGCCATGATGGGGCTGTAGGAGGATACTATGGAGGAAGAAAGACAGCAGCTAGAGTAATTGAAGTTGGATTTTTCTAGCCTACTCTATTCAAAGATACAAGGAATTATGTCACGACTTGCGATAAATGCCAGAGAATCGGTAAAAATCGTCTATTGTAGCTTGATGAGTTGGAAGAATTCGACTTACAGCATATGAAAATGCTAAATTGTACAAGGCAAAGACAAAAAAATGGCATGGCAAGCTTATCCGCCATAAAGATTTTAAAGTTGGAGATCATGTTCTGTTGTACAATAGCCGATTAAGATTATTCCCAGGAAAGTTTAAGTCACACTAGACAGGACCATACACAATAACGGAGATTACTCCATATGGTGCCATTGAAATACAACATATAAATGGGGGAGAAAAATTTAAGGTAAAAGGTCAACGATCGAAGCCTTATGTCACCAGAATATTTGACAAACAGATTTCAACAATCCTTTTTGCCAAATTTTTAGAATAAGTCGAGCTGGTGACATTAAACTCAAAACTTTTTCCTTCTCCTCTCTTTAATATTTTAAATAAAATTAGTAGTAACATATAATATTTATTTATATGCTAAAATTTATTATTGTTTTTTTTTTAAATGAGTTAAAAAAATATATTTGCACATTTTTACTATATATTTATAAGAATACATGTATAGTATGTATTAATAAATTATCATGAAAAAAAAAATAGAGGCGTTCTCGTGGTATGACAAATAAAACTTTCTCTGTCATGACAGAGAAGTAGTTTCTTAACCACAATCTTGCTGTTGTTATAACAGAAAAACTTCGTGACACGTGGGAAAAGAAAATGAGGCCAGAACCGAAAAAATTCAGAGAATCTCCTTTATCTTCTTTTACTTTTAATTTCCTTGTCATGAGGACATGAAATTATTTAAGCTTGGGGGTAGAAGAATTTGTTTATTATATATGTGTTTCTTTTAAGGTTCTTTTTTTTCTCTGTAGAAAAAAAGTTAAAAAAAAAAGCATATGTTACAATTAAAAAATAGAGATTTGTTGTTTAAAGGAGATGAAAGGAAATTGTACTTAAGTAATACAATAAAGTGTCTATAGGGAATTTAAGTCACTATTTCCTTTGGCCTCTCTTTTTTCTCCTCTCGTGCGTTTTTGTTAAGCAAGTTCTTCGGAGGGAGAAACAGAGAAAAATTCTCTACGATTATGTTGGTTTATCAGGATCTTCTCTCCGATGATGAGCTCCTTTCGGATTCATTTCCCTACATTGAACTTGAGAATGGAGTGCTTTGGGAAGTGGGTTGTTCAGGGAGCTGTTGATGTGAACATCGGGGCGAATCCATCTGCTGAAGGTGCAGATGAAGACGAAGGTGTTGAAGATCAAGCCATCAAGTTTGTCGATATTGTTGACACTTTCAGGCTTCAGGAGCAACCTTCTTTTGACAAGAATCAGTTTGTTGCCTACATGAAGAAATCTATCAAGAACCTAACACCCAAGTTAGGCGCAGAGCACGAAGAAGTTTTTAAGAACAACATTCAAGGAGCAACCAAGTACCTTTTGTCAAAGCTCAGTGACCTTCAATTCTTTGTTGGTGAGAGCATGGCTGATGATAGTGGAATGGTGTTTGCCTACTACAAGGATGGCGCCACTGATCCTACCTTTTTGTACCTCGCACATGGACTCAAGGAGGTCAAGTGTTAAAAAGAGTAGGAGCTTGACCGGTTATGTGTTCCTGGTTTTGATGCATTTTTTACCATTAAATCAGTTGTCTGAAGTTAAATTTTGTACTGCAAACTTATATAGCAGCTTCGATATGTGTGTGCTTTATATGGATTGATTGAAGAATCAACACATATACCTAAGATGGTAGCAAATTCTTTCTGGTTTGTTGCTTAGTGACTGTTGGACGTTCTTGTTGTTATGTACTAGCAATTTTGCATTATTCCGAGGTTTTGAAAAAAAAAAAAATAAGTCACTATTATCTATATGGATCATACACGTTACTAAGCCTACATCACAACCTTGCAAAAGTCCTACACGATCTCAACTCAAAAAACTCTTATATCAGTGAAGAACCACATGATAGTCAAGCTTATGGCAATTTTCGGTAGCTTGAAGTACTTCTTTGTTGAGAGCGAGCGAATTTTATTTTTTTATCTATGCCCTTCTTTGATCCTATATCTATATATTGTTTGATATATGGGCATCTCTCTTCATTCGGTGAGACACACTTGTGATTTCAATTCTCAATAGGTGAACATGACTACAATTGAAAGTTGTTTGAACTCGTTAAATTGATCTTAGTCAATTCTTCTCTATCAAAACTTCTCATGATTTCACTAAAGTGTTTAGTTACTATGTTCATTTGTTTTCTTTGCTCGAGGACGAGTAAAAGTTTAAGTATGGGAGAATTTGATAAGTGCATTTTACCAGATGTTAACCACATAATTTCTCTCATAAAAACATATAAATTATCATGTTTCCTCCGTATTCTTAACTTTATTTTGCAGGAATAATTATAGAAGAATTATTGTGCGCAGCATAAAAATATAAATAAATATTCAAGAAAAATATAATAAAGAAGTGTAAGATCGAGCTATGATTCATTACTGCCGTGATAATGCACCAAGTCTCGATTTGCCATGATGAAATCGACGAAATCTAAACTTAAAATGACAGAATCTCATCTCTGCAAATTCAAAATCTAGATTTGCCATGAAAATCTAGAACCAAATTGAGAAATCGAATTCTCATCTCTGCAAATGCAAAATCTAGATTTGCCATGAAAATCTAGCACCAAATCGAGAAGTCATCATGAAATTTTCTTATATAAGATGAAGAAGATGTTGCCCGATCGAAGGAGGGTATCGGAGTAGAGAGAAAGCTTAGAGCTAGAAGTCTGAATCCAAATTCTTAATAAGCTTCTGCGTTTTATTTCTTTCACTAGTATCGAGTTATCTTTTCTTTCAAATCGTAATAGTGGTTTAGTTGTTGTTTCTAAATAAATTCCTGTGTAGGAAATTACTCTAGTTTCTGCTTTTAATTAAATAGGGAAAATTATTCTTCTTGAATATTTCTTTCTATTTTCTTATTTAATGGACAAGAATATTTTCATTGTTAGTACTAATTCCAATATGGAGTAACTTTTATTGTGTTGGGAGAAAGACGGATCTTAATATTTCGATATAAAATAGTAGTTATTATTCCTCAAATTCACATGTTTGAGCTAAAACATTTTATTTAATTTTTTTCTGCTTTTACAGTTAGATGTTATTTGATTTATTAACATCTATCTATCTTGTACTACATATTAACTGTTTATTAATTCTATAATCGAGAGAGGCGGAAGAAATAATATAGTTAATTGTAGTATTAATATATGCTAATAATTATTCAGTAACATCTATTTCTTTTATGTTATAACTAATTTTACATTTATTTGTAATCGAGAGAGGCGAATAGTGTAATAATCAGTTATAACAAGTAGGGTAACCGAAAGGGACTTACTAACATGAGCATGTTTTAGTTCAATCATATATTTCTGGTTCTTTAGTATTACTATTTTGAAGATTAATTTGTATAACCGAGAGGAGAGCAATTAATTACTCAACTTAAGTAAAATATATATTTGTAATCATGAGAGGTATTTATACATTTTTGAGATAGAAATTGAAGAATAATAATTATACTATATAACAGAAATATTAAGTGAAGTCAGGATCCCAATACTTTTTATTAAATTTGTGAAAAACAAAATACTTTCTATTGCCCTATTCGTGCATTTTAGTTAGTTAATTTACCACTCAACTCTTTCTGATTTTGTCAAATAGTAATTAAAATAAAAAACGTCTGTAGAATAGATAAACCAATCTCCGTGGGTTCGACATCTTTCTATAATATTATTTGACAGAGTACGAGTTAGAACTTTATATACGCTAGACATAAATGTATGAGAAAATAATTAGGTGCAATTTACTTCCCCAATCCCAATTTATGTGGTGTATTTGATTTGTTACAGAGTTTAAGAAAGAAAGAAAGACTTTTGAAACGTGTAGTCTAACGTAAACTATAGATATTTATGTCGCTACACATCATCTTGTTAAGGGTAAAGTTGTAAGTTTGAAGTTAAATTATTTTTAAATAAGAAAATATGATTTTTTATTTTTTTTTTGGAACAGACCAAAAAAGAAAGTATAACATATAATTTGGGACAAAGAAAGTGATGTTTCGTAGAAAACTTTCTAAGGCTAATTAATAAAATAATTAATTTGAAATATTTTATTTATATATTAGTTTGAGATTATTTTTGACAGGATCTTCTTTCTTTTTTTGATGTCAAAAGTATTAATTTATTATCTCCTGCAAACATTGAAAAATAATAATGACACATTTCGATTTTACACTTGACTGGTCAACTACAATCATAATAATAATTTTTTTTTCGAATTTGCAACTTTAATATTTGTTACATGCGAATACTTTAGTTTGAAACAACTTGGTGATAAAAAAGTTAAAATCTATATTACAATGTCACAAATACGAATAAGAGATCGAAACACACATGCAAATACAGATAACATATAGATTGAAGAATCATACTAAAACTCACAATGCTATAATGGGAGTCAGCTTGACAAATGAATAGAAAGGAAGAGTAGGCACCAATAAAACTCTAACGATCAAACACAATGGGAAAAAACCAATGAATAAGAATGACTATAGCTGTAAAGAAATAGCGTAATATAAATAATAAGAGCAAGGTTTGTTACTTTATTTTTGGTATGAACAAGAAGATGTTGGAGTATATCTTAAAACTTGTTTGGAGAACTTCTGAAGATGGCTTCCTATAGACAAGGTCTTTTAATGTTATTATTGGCTTTTCACATAATACCAAAGGATACGTTCGGAATAGCAACAGATGATACGGTTGGAATAGAAGAGCATGTGAATATATTTTGGGAAGACGAAAATCTACTGATGGTAACTTATCTTATATATAGAACCATATCAATAGTACAAATCCTTGAAAAATGGGAGATCGTTAGGAGATATATTGTGAATTCTTTTTCGGACACCTAAATAGGTGGTATTATAATCCCATATAATCCAATTATGACATCTAATAAACAATCCAACAATAACATTTGCAACTAATTTGAAGGGTTGCATCCTCTAATTGTTTTACAAGTAAAATATTTGAATTATTTAGAAGAGCATTTAGGTAATTCATCTTTTAAGTTATGGGATTTCTTTTTTTATAATAATATTAGTCTCTATGCACGCGCTTCACACGTATAACCATAGGTGCATCTAATACTTAACATAAAATATGTATGTGAAAAGATTTGGCAGGTTAAACCATAAAATCTTGCTTTCTGTTATTGTTTACTCTAAAATACGAGTAACAATTGAATTTGTATGTGGTATTAAGGATACATGACTTAGCCTGATACAATTTAAGGATGAGCGATAAATAAAAGCTGATTTAAGTAAGCGAGAGAATAAACAAACCCCCAAGGTTGAGCAATTTTGCTGTGACGGAATGAACAATAAAGAGATAAATAGTCTACGAAGAAGATAACCAAAAAATCGTTAACTGTATTGCTGATAGTATGTTCTGTTCTATACAATAGAATTGAGTTCTTTATATAGGAGGGAAAAAGGAATTCTATTTAAGGTAAAAAACCTAATTACATGGTAAAATATCCCAAAAAGTACTGGGTTCAATGTCTTTGATGATTTGGGCCGTGATTCCCGCCGAGGTAGTTGCATACCACGAGATTTCCGGCCCTTCCGTTACGCGAATTGGATATTTTTACCATAAAATGTTTCTACCTAGACCGTCCTAACCACTTCATCTCGAACATCATGGTCTCGAACTTTAAACTGATGGTACCCGACCTCGAACTCCCCTTCTCGAAGTGCTAGTCTCGATCCACAATAGATCGACCTCGAATTGTACTCAAGACCGATGCTTCTTATGTGCTTGATTGTATCCGACCCCATACACATAGTCCCCTCGTTTATTGGAGAGTAATGACAAGAAACGATATGAGCCGCCGCCTTTCGAGATTAGGTCAAGTAACAGCATACTTATTGAGTACAACACGAAGTTCGAAGCGTCAAATCACATAACCTTAAAAACGTCTTGCTGATGGGTGACGGCAGCCTGATGACGCACGTGACCGCTGTCAAAAAAGGTCCTTTCGTGTTCCAGCTGGCGACAAACCCTGCAACTTTTGCAAATACCATTTAATGTTTTCCCATCTCGTGTTTCGAACCGCTGCTTTTGAAAAGTATAAATAGCCCCTTCACTCTTTAACTTCCAGATTTTGCGTTGTTCAAACTTTTCCTGCTTTTGCTCTCTGCATCTTTGCACCTCAAACTTCTTTCATACATTCCCCTTTGCTTTTACTCTCATCTATTCAACTCCAATGGTGAAAACATCCAAATCTGTCCCTAAAAACAACAACCTTCTTCCTCTCAACCCGCTGAAGAGGTTGAACCAGTCCCTGTTGAGGAAACTTCTGCAGAGCCTCCCCTGAAAGCTTTCATACCGGTTGGATGCTCGACCGGTTCCGACTTCAAGGTGGAGAAAGCCTCTTCAGTACCTGGCCGGGGAGAACCGGTTGCCATGTACGTTAGCTCGATTACCAACAAAATCCTTGATAGGGTGAAGACGGAGTGTAAATGGGTTGGCAAGGATGTGGTAGTCCCCTCTCCGAATGAGGCGATTACCACCCATGTGGAAGGTTACTTGAGCGTCTACGCCTACCCCTTTACGTTGGGATCTTTGGACCCCATAATTGTCGCCTTTTGTAAAAGGTATGATGTTACATTGGGCCAGGTTTACCCCTCCGTTTAGCGGATAGTTCACCTTTTCCGCTTCTTGTGAGTAAAGTCGACGAGCACCCCTTTACCGTTGACCATTTACTCCAACTGTACAGTCCCCGAATGTTCCGGGGGGGCTAATAAAACTTGTTCGCCAAGCCAGCAAAGCTCCGTTCTCGAGCATTGATGAGGACAAGGATCGGGGTTGGATGAGCCGGTTCGTTCGAATAAGAACCTCGGACCTTATCCCTGCAGAAGACATGCCGTTCCCCGAAAAGTGGAACATGAGATGTAAGCATCGTTTCCCTACTTAAATCCGTCTGCTATTTTTCTTTTGATATCTAACCAGTATATTTTGTAAGGTGCAGCCGTTTCTCAGATGCCGTTCGCGATTCAACATTTAGAGAAGTGGGTCCGGAAAGTAGTGGATCAGAGGGCCTACTCAGAGCGAGCTTGGCGAGAAATATCGAAAGGCCTTTGGGAGGCCAAAAATTATGGTGAGCCCAACAATATTCACCTTTCTCGTTTCAAGTGGTCGGTGTTGTCATTAATTTTTCCCCTTTGTTTACAGGTCTATCGAAGGACGCTGAGTTGAGGTCGGCATCCATCGGTGGAGAAATTCTTTGCCCTCCCCCTGCCTCGGAGAAAGAGGGAGAGAAAAAGAGAAAAGAAGTCCTCGGTTCTTCAGAGCCTGAGAAAAGGAGGGTTAAGAAGTAAAGCATATCTCGGAAGCCTAGAATCGCCGACCTGGCTATTCGATTGAGCGACGACTCCGAGGAATATAGAGACCTCGGTATGAATAGTGAACCGTCTTGGACAGTCGCCGAGCCAACGGTTGATGAACCTTGCATCCCTCGGGCAGAGGATCTCGAGGCGAGGACGAGGATCGAGGTACGTGCAGATGCAGGGGAGGCAGTACAAGGAATCTCGGACCTCCCAGAGGCGATGGATTCTCCCTCCTTTTCGGAGGCAACTCTGAATGAAGCCCAAGCCGCAAGGACGCACATGCCGAGCAAAGGCCCGGTAGCAGTAGGAGCCTTCGAAGAGTTCTTCTATGGAGTGCCATCGGCTGATACCTTCGGGCTCTAAGTGCCGAGAAGGAGTCCCCCCGCCGAGACGAGTAGGGTGTCTATCGGTCTTAAGTTAGTCGATAGATTTCCCGCTCTAAGTTCCAATCCTGATCGGAAGAGGGTAATAAAGTTCACCATTCCCCAAGATGCTAGGGTTTTGGCTGCGCCTGTAGGCGTGGCTAGCTACCTTTGTTGCTTGGTGACCGAAGAGGATCAGGCTGCAATGGATGCGGTGCGCTTGGCCTGTTTGTTCAACGAAGCTCAACAGGCGTCAAATAAGGTACACTTCCTCATTGGCTCTATTTGGTGCCCTGTTATCTTATCCTTAGACTTGTACTGATTGTTTTATTATATATATCTTGCAATCTTCGGTGCTTCATCACGAGGCGTTCCTTCGGCAAAGGGAAGAAATGGCACAAGAAAAGGCACAGTGCCAACGGCTCGAGGGGGAGATGTCGAACCTTCGAGCCGAGCTGGACTTCATGCGAAGAGAGCATGATAAAGCAGTCGATCAGCTGGGGTAGCAAACTGACCGATTGAATCAACTCCGGTCTGCAGTGAGCGAGGCCAAGGCCGAAACCCATGAATGGATAGCCAAGGCCGAGATATTGACTTCGGAAAAAGAGAACCTCCAAGCTCGCATAGTTCCCTTGGAAGAACAGATTTCGGAGGCACAAGAAAAAATCGGAAATCTGACTAAGAGCACCGAATCTCTTCAATCCCAAGTCGAGACACTTACCTAAGACCGGGGTGTTCTGGTGAACGAGCTGCAATCAGCAAAGTCCGAAATTGCCACGTCCAAAGTCGACACCGATGATTTGATAGCTCAATACAGAGCTGATGCTGAGGCCGCTCAGGAGCAATCAAAGATTTTGGTTGAATACACCAAGTGCCAGACCCGTCTCTCCGTCCTCGAAAAGCTACAAGCTCGAGGCTTGATCTATCTTCTGAGGTCGATGAAGCAGCAAAGATCGAAGCTGAAGCAAGGAGGCGGGCCTTCCCTGAGGAAGAAGAAGATGATTCTAATTGACGTTGCCTGTAAAATGATGTGGCATTTTTGTAATTTGCTTATATAAAAGAATTCCTTTATTTTGTCTGTCTTTGTTCTAAAGTTTTTACAACTTGCAAACTTTCCTGCCTTAGCTAGGGTTTATTCTACCATAGATTTTCTTCCTCCATGGTCGATCGAATAAGGCTCACATCTCGAGGGGACCTTGGTCCGTTAAGGAGCTGAATCAATCTTAGCAAGTTTTAACCCGATTCGGCCTTAGCCTTTTATAAATTCGGAGTTGCCTTAATAGGCTTCCTTTATCCCCGAACTTTTTTAGTTTGATGTGGCCTTGGCCTATTAAGAAATAGGGATCATGCCTTAGCAAATTTTGATCCCTTTCAAACTTTAACGATTAGATTTGGCTTTAGCCCTTATAGAAAATCGAGGTCTTGCCTTGGCAAGTTCCTATCATCCTCGAATTTAGCTTGGTTTGGCCTTAGCCTTTTATAAATTGGGATTTCCTGAGTCGGTCTTATTTCCCTTCGAGTTTTGTTAACTCAACTCGGCCTTGGCCTATTAATCGAATTTGGGGTTTACCTTAATAGGTCTTACTCCCCTCCGAATTTAGCGCGGATATTTGAACGATGTTAGATTTTGATAGTGCAATGATAATCAAAGAGGCCCTTGGACTCGAAAATAGAATATCGGTGCAAAAGAGACTTTATTAGCATTCATATACTTGTACAACTTTACTTAAGGGGCAGATCGATCTATTTGGGCATGGTGTCTTTGACCGTTTGACCCTTACATTGGTTCCTAATGATCTGCGTGAAGTCCCCTCAAATTTGAAGTAGCTAAGCGAAGATTCGAAATAGACAAACGATCTCCAGATGTTCAAGGTCGATCGAAGTTGTGTACCAAATATCATTATCTTCGATGAACGACCGATCTAAGTTAGCACGACTCCTGGTTGCCTCATTAAAAACCTTGCCTTAAAACCCGATTTGAGACAAAACTGGTCGAAGGAAAAAAGAGTGCAACGCGTGCTTTCAGTCCTAGTGTTTCGTGTTTCCTAGCTTGAGGCCATTCCATTTGCAACCTGCAAATGTTAGTATCAACAAATAAAATGAAAAAATGAAATTTATTACCTTAACAATAATATCGCTTCAGATGGCTTACGTTCCAATTGTTTGGCAGTTGCTTGCCATCCATAGTTCCGAGCTTGTAAGATCCCTTTCCGGTGACCTTTAAGATAGTATAGGGCCCTTCCCATTTCGGTCCCAGTTTTCCTTCGTTAGGATCTCGAGCGTTGGGTGTAATCCTTTTGAGTACCAAATCCCCAATGTTGAAGTATCGGAGATGGGCTCTCCGATTGTAATATCTCTCGATTTTTTGTTTCTGCACCACCATCCGAACCAGAGCAGCTTCCCTCCTTTCATCCAAAAGTTCCAGGCTGATGTTCATGGCCTCCCGGTTTGATTCTTCGATTGTGTATCAGAACCTGACGCTCGGTTCGCCTACCTCGACTGGTATCAGTGCTTCAGTACCGTAGACTAGGGAGAATGGGGTGGCCCCGGTGCTAGTTTTCTCGGTTGTGCGATATGCCGATAAGACCTCGGGCAGCATTTCCCTCCATTTTCCCTTTGCGTCGGCTAACCTTTTCTTTAAGTTCTGAATTATATCTTGTTGGTTGACTCGGCTTGACCATTGCCGCTGGGGTGATATGGAGTTGACAATATTCTCTTAATCTTGTTATCTTCGAAGAACCTTGTTATTTTGCTGCCAACGAACTGTTTGCCATTATCGCATACAACTTCCGAGGGCATCCCGAACCAGCAAATAATATGGTCTCATATGAAGTCAATTACTTCTTTTTCCCTGACCTTTTCGTAAGCCTGTGCTTCCACCTACTTGGAAAAGTAGTCAGTCATAAAAAGAATAAATTGAGCTTTACCTGGTGCTCGAGGGAGAGGGCCGACGATGTCCATTCCCCACTTCATGAACGGCCATGGCGACAGGACCGAATGCAGTGTCTCTCCGGGCTGGTGAATCATCGGTGCATGCCTTTGGCATTTGTTGCACTTGCATACGAATTCCTTCGTATCTTTCTCCATGTCGATCCAATAGTAACCGGCCCGAATTATTTTTTGAACCAAGGATTCGGAGCCGGAATGATTGCCGCATGTACCTTCGTGTACCTCCCTTAAGATGTACTCGGTGTCACCGAGTCCGAGACATATAGCGAGTGGACCTCCGAATGTTCTCCTGTATAAGGTTCTGTCGTTGGCTAAACAAAATCGGGCTGCCTTTGTGTGTAATGCTCTTGATTCTTTGGGGTCCGATGGCAATTTACCCGAACTAAGATATTCTATGTATTTGTTTCTCTAATCCCAGGTCAAGCTTGTTGAGTTGATTTCGGCATGGCCTTCTTCCACAACCGACCTCAATAATTGCACGACTTTTTCAGAGTCAATCTCTTCATCTTCGACCGACGACCCTAAGTTGGCAAGGGCATCGGCCTCACTATTTTGTTCCCGTGGTATGTGTTGTAGGGTCCATTCTTTAAACCTGTGTAGCGTGACCTGAAGGTTGTCCACATACCTTTGCATACGCCCCTGTCTGACCTCGAATGTCCTATTGACTTGGTTGACTACAAGGAGGGAATCACATTTGGCCTCGATTATTTCTGCTCCCAGGTTTTCGGCCAACTCTAAACCTACAATCATAGCCTCGTATTCTGCTTCATTCTTAGTCAATTTTACAGTCTTAATAGACTGTCGAATCGTATTCCCGGTTGGGGGTTTGAGTACGATACCAAGCCTCGATCCCTTCAAATTAGAGGCCCCGTCTGTGAACAAGGTCCACACTCCCGAAGGAGTCCCCGATTTGGTCATTAGCTCTCTCTCGACCTAGGGTATAAGCGATGGCGTGAAGTCGGCGACAAAATCTGCTAGTACTTGAGACTTGATCGAGGTTCGAGGCCGATATTCGATATCGTATCCACTTATTTCGATGGCCCACTTGGACAATCGACATGATAGCTCAGGTTTGTGCATAATATTCCTAAGTGGATAAGTTGTCACTACATATATGGGGTGACATTGGAAGTAGGGTTTCAACTTCCTAGAGGCACTCAATAACGCGAGTGCTAATTTTTCCAAATGTGTATACCTAGTTTCGGCCTCACCTAGTGTTCTATTGATGTAGTAAATGGGGAATTGCGTACCTTGTTCTTCTCGGACCAGGACCCCGCTCACCGCTATTTTCGAAACAGCAAGGTAAAGGTATAACTGCTCACCCGCATTTGGCGTATGCAGCAGAGGTGGGCTAGAGAGGTATCTTTTAAGCTCTTCTAATGCATGTTGGTATTCTGGTCCCCATGAGAATTCGTTCTTCTTCTTTAGCAAGTTGAAGAACTGATGGCTCCTGTCGGATGACCTCGATATAAATCGGCCTAGAGCTGCTATCCGACCTGTCAGTTTCTGCACAACTTTCACACTGTCTACGATCGTTATGTCTTCGATGACTTTGATTTTGTCGGGGTTGATTTCTATTCCCCGGTTCAAAACCATAAAGCCAAGGAATTTCCCTGAACCTACTCCGAATGCACACTTCTTTGGGTTTAACTTTATGTTGTACCTTTTTAGGACGTCGAACGTTTCCCGCAAATGACTCAAGTGGTCTTCTTCTTGCAGGGACTTAACTAACATGTAATCAATATAAACTTCCATGGTTACTCCTAGTTATTTTTCAAACATCTTATTTACTAGGCGTTGGTAGGTAGCCCCCGCGTTTTTCAGCCCGAAAGGCATCACGTTATAGCAATAAGTGCCATACTTAGTGATGAAGGATGTCTTTTCTTGATCATCCTTATCCATTTATATCTGGTTGTAACCAGAGTAGGCATCAAGAAAACTAAGAGTCTCGTGGCCAGCGGTAGCATCGATCATGCGATCGATGTTGGGCAAGGGAAAGGAGTCTTTGGGGTACGCCTTGTTTAGGTCTTTATAATCTATGCACATCCTAAGCTTATTTCCCTTCTTAGGAACTACAACTACATTTGCTAGACATTCCGGGTACTTAACTTCCCAAATGGACCCTATATTCAAAAGTTTAGTTACCTCGTCTTTGATGAATGCTTGCTTGATTCCGGACTGAGGCCTCCTCTTTTGCTTGACCGGCTGGAATTTTGGGTCAACGCTCAGCTTGTGAGTTATAATTTCTGGCAGTATCCCTATTATGTCAAGGTGGGACCAGGCAAAAGAATCTTCGTTAGTTGAAAGAAATTTAATTAGTTGGTCTTGAGCTCGGAGCTTAAGCCCGAGCCCAGGTATACCTTTCGATCGGGCAAGTCGCTTCGGAGTGAAATCTGCTCGAGCTCTTCGACCGTTGATTTGGTTGCATCGGACTCGTCGGGATCAATAAATGACCGGGGAACCCCGTAATTATCAACTTCGAGTTGATCCTGCTCACCCTCGTTTGCTGAAGGTGGTGTCTATGATTGCTATTGAGCCTTCTGGGAAGGAGCGGTCGATTTTGGCACTGTCTCATCCACTGCGAACATTTCCCTCGCAGCATGTAGTTCTCCGTAAACGGTTACGACCCCATCAGCCGATGGGAATTTCAACATCTGATGTAATGTTGAAGGTACAGCTCCGATGTCATGAATCTAAGGCCTTCCGAGCAAGGCATTGTATCTCATGTCGCCCTCGATCACACAAAACTTCGTTGCCCGAACAGTACTTGCGATGTTCACCATCAGTGTAACTTCCCCTTTGGTTGTTTCACATGCCATGTTGAAACCATTGAGGATCCGAACTTCGGGGATGATCTGGTTTGTCAAACCGAGCTGCTCGACGACCCAAGACCGAATTATATTAGCTAAACTACCGGGGTCGACAAGTACATGCTTCACCCGGGTTTTTTGTACGAGCATCGATATCACCAAGGCATCGTTATGGGGTTGTACAACTCCTTCTGCATCTTTGTCGCCGAAGCATAAGGCTCCTTCCGCCGTATAATCTCGAGTACGTTTTTCTCGGGTGATAGATATTTTAGTACACTTCAACACTGGGCCTTGGGGTGCATCTACCCCTCCGATTATCATGTTGATCGTGTGCTGAGGTTCTTCTTGATTTGTTGGCCTGTTTCTGTTCCCGTAATAGTTCTTGGCCCGGTCGCTTAAAAATTCCTGGAGGTGCCCGTTTTCGAGCAACCGAGCTACCTCCTCCCTCAGCTGCCGGCAATCTTCTGTCTTATGTCCATGTGTACCATGGTACTTACATATTAAGTTGGGGTCTCTCTTGGCCGGATCCAATTGCAGCGGCCGAGGCCATTTGGTATCTTTAATGCGACCAATGGCGGATACGAGAGTAGCTGAATCGACGTTGAAGTTGTACTTGGACAATCGGGGTGCTTCTCGCTGATTAGCGGCTCTTTCGAAGTTATTTTTCGACAACGGTACTCGATTCCTTCGATTAGGATCGTTCCTTCTCTCCTGCCTCGGAGACCCTTGTCTTCCCGGTACGGCTCTTCGATCGCCAGGGTACTACCGATGTCTGTCTCTGCTCGACCTTGGCTCTCGGTAATTATCTCTTAGAATCCGGTCATGAGTTCTGATAGGGTAAGCGGATCCTGAGGGGAATCCGAGCTGGTCATCTTTGACCCTGATCTTCGATTGATACCGATTGTGTATGTCCGCCCAAGTGGCAGCCGGGATTTCGATCAAACTCTACTTAAGCTGTTGAGAAGCCGTTGAACTTCGGGCATTGAGCCCTTGAGTGAAAGCTTGTACGGCCCAATCATCGGTGACCGGTGGCAAGTCCATTCGCTCCATTTGAAAGCGAGATACGAACTCCCTCAGCATCTCATTATCTCTTTGCCTGACTTTGAATAAGTCTGATTTACAAGTTTCGACTTTAATGGCACCTGCATGAGCTTTGACGAAGGTGTCTGCAAGCATGGCAAAGGAATCGATGGAGTTCGGGGGTAGGTTGTAGTACCAAGTCATTGCTCCTTTCGACAAGGTTTCCCCGCATTTCTTCAGAAGAACGGATTCAATCTCGTCATCTTCGAGATCATTCCCCTTTATGTCATATGTGTACGCCGTCACGTGTTCATTCGAATCAGATGTCACGTTGTACTTGGGGATTTCTGGCATGCAGAACTTTTTTGGTATATGTTTTGGTGCAGCGCTTGACGGGAAAGGCTTTTGTACGAACTTCTTCGAGTCTAAGCCTTTCAACACCGGGGGTGCTCCTGGAATCTGGTCCACCCTCGAGTTATATGTTTCTACTTTCTTGTCGTTGGCTTCAATCTTTTTTTCCCCCGATTCGACTCGTTTTGTCAGCTCCTCGAGCATCTTCATGATTCCCAAATTTATTCCCGACTCGCTTTCGTCCGGTCGCGCCGCGGTCGGTTCATTACCGGGGATAACTCCTTGAGAAGAACCAGCTTCAACCCTGTCTGAAATCTGACTGCGATTTTGCAATTGGGCGATGGCTGCTTGTTGGGCTTGTAGCATGTCGAATATCATTTTGAGATTGATCCCGTCCCTTTCATTGTTTTGAGTTCTTGACCGGTGTTCTCTCTTAACACTGTTCGACGAGCCAGAAGTCTGATCCACATCGACCGCCACCTGAGAGTTGGCATCGGTTGGAACCTCATTACCGAGCATTGCATTGTTGTTTTCGCCCTGGTGGTCAAACTCGTCATTGATGGGCTGTGAGTGCGACATGACTATGTTATACCCTGAAAACAAAAGATTCTGCAAAGAACAAGCGTAAATAGTGTGTGTGACAGAAATTTGTATCAAACATTCACTATTATCCTCAGCCCCACGGTGGGCGCCTAACTGTTTCCCTAAAATACGAGTAACAATTGAATTTGTACGTGGTACTAAGGATACGTGACTTGGCCTGATACAATTAAAGGATAAGCGATAAATAAAGGCTAATTTAAGTAAATGAAAGAATAAACAAACCACCAAGGTTGAACAGTTTTTCTGTGACGGAACGAATGATAACGAAATAAGTAGTCTATGAAGAAGATAGCCAGAAAATTATAACTGTTCTGTTGATAATATGTTGTGTCCTATATAATAGAATTGAGTTCTTTATATAGGAGGGAAAAAGGAATTCTATTCAAGGTAAAAAACCTAATTACAGGGTAAAATATCCCTAAAAGTACTGGGTCCAATGTCTTTGATGATTTGGGCCGTGATTCCCGCCGAGATAGTTGTATACCACGAGATTTCCGGCCCTTCCGTTACGCGAATTGGATATTTTTACCATAAGATCTTTCTACCCAGACCGGTCTTGACCGCTTCATCTCGAACATCATGGTTTCGAACTTTAAACTGATGATACCCGACCTCGAACTCCCCTTCTCGAAGTGCTGGTCTCGATCCACAATAGACCGACATTGAATTGCACCCAAGACCGATGTTTCTTATGCACTCTATTGTATCCGACCTCATACAGCTTCAAAAAAGGTTATTAGAAGGTTGCACTTGTTCTTTTTTTCTTTCTTAATAAAAAAAAAAAGGTAGGTTGGGGTTGTACTTGTTTTCCCCCTATAGGTGTATGGGGTGAAATTGCTTAATAATAAGTGGTCAAATGGCGAGATGACACGCGGAATCGAGGACAGACAAAAGATGACTCAGCAAATAACTAGCATCGGGTACAAAGAGTGTAACCGATACGGGATGGATCCCGCAGTGAACATAGCTGATAGTAGAGATTCAAAGGTTTGACATCGGGTAGCATTTAATGAGCAGTCGTTACAGAGAATATCTGCATTCAAAGCCAACTGTTATGCACCCATCAATGACGTTATTATTCTCATTCAAGAGAAGCTTGATTTTAGGACATTGTTTCCCTAGTAGAGGCTATAAATAGCAAGATTAGCAACCATTATAAGGGAGGAAACATTTTGCACAAAAAAGCTATTGTCTACTATTTTACGCTCAATCTAAATAGTTTTATCATTTCTTTTACTTTTGCTCTCGGAAAGACCGAGTTCAGAGTCAGGCTTGTTATTTCTTTTAATTTCAGTTGTTAATCTTATTTTTGTTCCTATTTCTTTATTATTTTTGGATCAAATTAATTCGTTTGTATATAAAACACACTATAAATTCAACTGTACCATAAACGTCTTATGGGTAAATAGTTTGACGCCCACCGTGGGGCATAGACAATTGCATAATTGTTTTGATCCATTCGTTTGTTACTAATAAGTTTCGGTTTTTTCATTAAGTAAAAGTCGGATATGGCCGCCAATGATGTCAACAACGCTCACAACGTTGGAACACACGATGAACGAGAAGTGGTGTCCCAGAGTGCTGATTTCATCAGTGGAACCCGCAACAAAGGGGATGAAACAACCCCAGTTCGCGAAGGACAATATCGCATGTGCTTGGGCCCATCTCCTGATGATGCGGAGGACAAACACGTTGTAGAAATGGTTAAACTCTTGAGAGAGCAGCAAAGATCAATCATGGACCACCTCTCGAGGCAAGATCGTGTGATGACGGAATTGAAGCAGGCGTTATCAGGCGCTTTTGACAATGCTAATGGAAGGGCCCTAGTTCATCCCAACGCTCCCGCAAATCAGACAGCACAAAGGACCTATAACAATACTTCAATGGATGAGGTAGGGTTTGACGGAGCCGGAGGTACCGGTAGTGGAACTGGAACAATAACTTGAATGATCCTTTCAAAATCGAGATCATGAGATTCATGAGAGGGATGAATGAATGAATGGATCAGAATGTGAAGGAGTTTCATACTCAGATGGATCATATTTCGGGCGCGCCGCCAATCTTAAAAGGTCCAGATTCAAAAAAAGTACATGCAATTGCCGTTTAAACCAATTGTGGCACCAGAGTTAATCCCGAAGAGATTCAAGATGACGGACATACCAAAGTATGATGGGACTTTAGATTCGCAGGAGCACATCACGACCTACACCACGACAGTGAAAGGAAACGACTTGGCTCAACATGAGACCGAGTCGGTTCTGTTGAAGAATTTTGGAGAAACCCTCAAGAAGGGAGCCCTGACATAGTATTCCTCTTGCCGGGCATTCAATCGATTCTCTTGAAATACTTGCAAATTCGTTCAAAGCTCACGTCAGAGCAGGAAAGGTTCGGGCTAGAAAGGAAGATATATTCATAATTTCATAAGACAAATTCGAGATGCTGCGAGAATTCGTGATTCAGTTCCAAAAAGAAAGGATGATATTACCAGTTATTCCGGATGAATGGGTAGCAGAGGCAATCACGAAGGATCTAAACCCACTGAGTTCCAATGCCTCCCGAAAACCGATGGAGAGCTTGCTCGAGATTCAGGCAATCACATGGGCAGATGTCCATAACCGCTACGAGACAAATATAAGGATAGAAGATGATCAACTTGGCTCTTCGATGTCATCCAAAGGACGAGTCGCAATAAAAATCAGGATAAGTTTAAAAAGGACTTTGATACAGATTGGAGGTCTTCTAGGGACCGTTTTCTACCATACAAGAGAACTTATGGATATAGCAGTAAAGTGTTCCAGTCATCGGATAGGTTCGCCTCCGACAAAAGGATGAACCGCGGTCGAAGTAGCAGATCGCGACAAGAGAAAGAGGCACCGAGATCTCGGGATCTCGCATATCCCAAGTTATCTGATTACAACTTCAATATCAGCCAGGTAAAACTGGTGTCAGCAATGAGAAACATCAAAGAGGAATGATTTTCAAAACCAATCTGATCGGATCCTAGCTAGAGAGATCCTAATATGTGGTGTGAATTCCATGGGACTCACGGCCATAGAACTGGGGACTACCGACATCTTTCCAAGGAGGTGGCGACATTGTTAAAGAATGATCTTAGAGATTTTTTAAGTGACGCGCCAAAAATAACTATGGTCAGAGCCGGGATGATGCGGAGCCATCGAAAATGGCAGTAGGATCACCCTGGATGTCGATCAACATGATCTTCGGCGGGAATGAAATCAATGGGGTAGCATTTTCAGCAGCATAGAAAATGAAGATATCAGTTACTCACAGCACGAGGGTCCAAAAAGTCTCGGAAGATGACATCACCTTCATGGAGGAGGACACTGACAAACTTCTTCTACCACACAATGATTCTTTGGTAATGTATCTCAACGTTTTAGATTTTAAAATTAAGCATGTTTTGGTTGATCCAGGAAGTTCGGCCAATATCATACAATGGAGAGTTCTGGAGCAAGAAAAATTAAATGGGAACATCATTCCAGCGACAAAGCTTCTAGCTGACTTCAATCTGACAAGCGTGACAACCCCAGGAGAGATTTTGCTACCCACTTACATCGAAGGTGTAACAAAGACCACCATGTTTGAAGTCGTAGATGGCGAATGGGTTACAATGTAATCCTCGAAAGGCCGTGGATACACTAGATGAAGGTTGTGCCCTTGATGTATCATCAGTTATTGAAGTTTCCGACACCTGAGGAGACCAACCGACGGCAAGGGAGATGAATTCGGTGACTGTTTCCAGCAGTATGGGAAAAGAAACCGGCAAATAGCAATTACAGGAATCGGTGCCTTCTCCCTTTCCAATTGAAGATGATAAAGGCGAGGAGTCCTCGGAATCCTATCAGGTTCCAAGGTCTTTTCAAGTACGAGAAGAAACAGATGCAACCAAGTCAACCGCAGAAGAGCTCAAGCAAGTGGCCCTATTCGAGGAATTTTTGGAAAGAAAATTTCAATTGGGATTGGGGTTAAATCCCGAACTCAAGTTAGAATTTATAAATTTCTTATAAATAACGTTGACTACTTTGCCTGGTCGCACTTGGATATGACAAGTATCCCATTGGAGGTAGCGGTCCACAAATTAAATCTTGATCCAAACTTCCCACCGATAAAGGCAAAAAGAAGTCCAATAGCAGAGGTTGGAAACAGGTTTGTTAAAGAAGAGGTAACCCGATTACTCAATATTGGTTCAATCCGAGAGGTAAATTATACAGAGTGGCTAGCCAACGTAGTATTGGTGCCTAAAAGGAATAACACATTTAGGATGTGTGTAGACTATAAGAATTTGAATAAGGCGTGCCCCTTTCCCATTGCCAAACATTGATCAAATGATCGATGCTACAGTCGGGCACGAGTTCATGAATTTTCTTGATGCTTATTCTGGGTATAATCAGATTAGGCTGAATTCGAAAGATCAAGAAAAAACTTCTTTCATCACGAACTTTGGCACTTCTTGTTATAATGTGATGCCTTTTGGGCTTAAAATAGTCGGAGCCACTTATTAGAGGCTTGTTAATAAGATGTTTGAGAATCATATAGGTAAAATGACGGAAGTGTACATTGATGACATGTTAGTAAAGTCTTTAAATGCAGGAGATCACTTGAGACATCTCCAAGAAACTTTCGACATCCTGCGGAAGTATAACAAGAAACTCAACCCGAAGAAGTGTGCCTTCGGGGTTGGCTCCGGTAAATTCTTGTAGTTTCTGGTCTCGCAAAAAGGGATCAAGGTAAACCCTGACAAAATCAAAGCCATCGAGGATATCCCGGACCAGTTAATAACTGTGAAGGGAGTACATAGGCTGACCGGTAGGTTGGCAGCTCTCAGCATACTCATCTCGAGGTCCTCGGAAAAATTCCACCACTTCTCTCACTCTTGGAAAAGAAGAACGACTTCATGTGGACTCTGGAATGCCAGCAGGCACTGGAGGACCTAAAAAGGTACCTACTCAGTCCTCCGTTATTATCAATTACCCAGGGGAAGATGAACAACTACTAATTTATTTAGTGGTATCAGAAGTAACGGTAAGTGCCTTTTTTGTCAGAGAAGAAGAAGGCAATTTCATGTTTATTACGTTAGTAAAATATTACCAAGAGTGGAGACTCGATATCCGCACCTTGAAAAGCTAACCTTATCTCTCGTAGTTGCCTCCCGAAAGCTTAAGCCTTATTTTTAGCGTCACCCAATAGTCGTTATAACAACCTTTCCCTTAAGGAATATCCTTCATAAGCTTGATTTGTCAGTACGTTTGTCTAAAGGGCAGTTGAAGTAAGTGAGCTCGACATTTAGTACAAACCTAGGACTGCATCAAGTCACAAGTTTGGCCAACTTCAGTCCGGTGTTAATGCCTTTGGCTGCTAAGGAAGTAATACTGGTGTCGGGAACGACATCGGGAGTTTGGACCTCATTTACGGATGGAGGCTCCAACGTAAAAGGATCTGGTCTCGGGGTAGTTCTAATCACGCCTTAGGGGGAGACCCTAAGGCAGGCCATTAGAACTGTACTGTTAACTAAGAGTGAAGCCGAGTATGAGGCTTTGGTTGCAGGACTTGAACTAGTTGGGGGACTAGGTTCGGAGGTCATCGAGATAAAATGCGACTCCCAGCTGGTGTAAGTGTATGAGATTTTTGACATAAAGGAGGAGCACATACAACAATACTTGAACAAGGTTTAAACATTACTTGCACGATTCAGAGAATGGTCAATCTTCCACATTCCGAGGGAGGAAAATGTGAAAGCAGATGCATTGGCTAATTTGGGGTCGTCCACGGGGATGAAAGGGTCTGATTTTGGTACGGTCGTCCAATTGCTGCATTGGGAGTTGGATGTGGAAGGTTACTGTGAGATAATTTCAACCAACTTAATTTGGGTCTAAATGAACGAGTTCATTGAATATCTCAAGCATGGTAGATTACCCGAAGATCTAAAAGAATCCCGGGCACTAAGGACTAAAGTAGCTCGCTACTGTCTTGTTGATGAATAATTATACAGGAGATCGTTCTAAGGACCACTGGCTCAATGTCTAGAGGCCTCGAAAGCGGACTACGTGATGTGATAAGTCCACGAAGGAGTATGCGAAAACCACTCCGGTACGGACTCGTTAATTCTCAAGTTAGTCAAGGCTGGTTATTATTGGCTCCGGATGGAACATGACGTAAAAACATTCATTCAAAAGTGCGACAAATGTCAACATCATGCATAGTTAGTGCATCAACCAACAGAACTTTTGCATTCGGTGGTGTCCCCGTGGCTATTCATGAATGAGGGATGGGCATAGTTGGTCCTTTACTACCGGTCCCCCGAAGGTAAGGTTCCTTTTAGTTTTAACTGATTATTTCACTAAATGGGTTGAAACATGTCCTTACCAAAAGATCAGAGAGCGTGAGGTGGTTGACTTCATATTGGACCACATAATCTGCCGATTTGGAATACCAAAGGAAATTGCTTGTGACAACGGGTCGCAGTTCATAGGTTAAAAAGTCACAAAATTCTTGGAAGGGTTAAAAATCAAGCGAATTACTTCTTCGCTGTACCACTTGAGTGCTAACAGACAGGCAGAGCCAACCAATAAGGTAATTGTTCAAAACCTTAAAAAGAAGTTAGAAAATACTAAGGGCAAATGGCCGGATGAGCTACCAGGTGTTTTATGGGCATTTCGGACCACGGCAAAGTCGAGCACAGATGAAACACCCTTTTTGCTCGTACACGGCTCAGAAGCTCTGTTACTGGTGGAAGTGAGGGAGCCGACCTTGATGTTTTCTCGAGCAAAGGAAGAAGCAAACAATGAATCGTTGCTGGTGAAGCTAGACTTGCTTGAATAACACTGGGATCTTGCATGTGTGAGGATGGTAGCACAAAGGCAAAGAATAAAATGGTACTACACTCGCAGGGTAAACCTATGATATTTCAAAGTTGGAGAATGGTTTTAAGGAAAGTTACTCAAAACACTCGAGAAATCAACACTAGGGAGTTGAGATCAACATGGGAAGACCTTACCGAGTCTCGCCTATAGCTGGTAATGGCTCATATGAACTAAAAAATCAGGATAGAGTCAAATTACCGAGCAACAGGAACGTGACTCATCTCAAAAGGTATTATTGCTATGGGTGGGGCGTTTGGGCAGTTCAGATTGGATATAAAAATCTTGATTTGGATTTTTGATTTTCGGATCGAAGAAATGTCAATCCAATTCTAATCCAAATAAGTTCGGATTGGATCGGATTTTTTATGTTCGGTTTCGGATTAATCAGTTTGGATATTTTAGATTTTGGATTTTGAGCTATAAGTTTAGATGTTTATTCTTTTTACAAAAATGAATATCAAAATAAAGTATTCATGTTAAATTATCTGAAAAGTTCCTCATTCTCACCGTAATCATCCAAATACATTATTCAAGTAATGAAATTATTATCAAGGGAATGCAATAGAGACATTAATACGGTCAATAAGAAGTAGAAATAGTAAAACCATGTCCAAATAAAAAGTATTCTGACAGTAACTTTGTACTTATTATTTAACTTATTACTATTTGCATATGGATATGGACTAGACATAAAGTATACAAAATTTAAATTTTTGGATATCCAAAAATCCAAAGTACCAAATCCAATATCGAATCTGAAATTTAAAAATTTTAAAAATTAAATCCAACATCCAATCTGTAATCCAAAAATCCAGAAAATTCAGATTTCAATTTGGATTTTGGGTGTGCCCAAATTATGCCCACCGCTAATTATTGCTGAAGATCCTTGCTGGTACTGAAAGTATGTATTGCGCTCTTTTTCTCTTCGTCCAATTTTTGTTCCAAGTGGGTTTTCTAGCAAGGTTTTAAAGAGGCAACAACGTAATGCATATTACAAAGGTAAGACATTCGATATCAAGGCACTAAGAGTTCCTCCCCATAGATGGGATCGACGACTATGAGATCGTGTGGAAAACAACTTGTGGATGGTTAAATAAGCTTGGTTTGACGGAAAATCTCGCCTCCCAAAATTCAAACAGATTATTTAACCATTCACAAGTCGTCTCCACCGATGAAGCGGTGATATAAAGTATAAACGAAGGGAAGAGCCTTCGATGAATGCAAGACTTCCAGAGTTTGAATTCTCATACTTAGCATTCGAACACTGGGGGAGGGAGAATGATACATATTACGGCATCAAGAGTGCCACCAAAATCGGGGAATGTTAGAATCAGGATCAATGTCTTATCGGGACTGGGGACTGCATGATCAGCTCTGAAGAAATAAGTTGTACAAGTTAGCCACATGTATTGGCAACTTTATTTACTTAAGCAGATGGACTTTTATGTAAGTGTACTTTTGAATATAGAAGGAATAAATCAAAGTCTTTTTATTCTTATCTTATTTCTTGTCCGACTGTAAGTCAATTTATTTTATCATTTGAGAGTTAACGAAAACTTCAAATGCTTGTGTAATAAACAGGAGACGTCATCTTCAAGAGCATTGTAAACATAAAGGCCCTCTCTTATGAAACTCTCATAGTAAAGTGTAGATTTCGGAAGTGTTTATGCGCGGAATCAAAAGTTATCGGATGCAAAAGAGTTCCCGAAGCTTTATCAATTAACGTTAAACGAATATTTTTGCATGACATTTAAGCAAAGTTCTTTTATTTGTTAAAGTGTCAAACTTAGTAAAAAGTTTTGGCATAATTACAAAGGATAAAAGGAAAGCATTTATACATTATTCTTTGCTGCCAGAACCCGAAGGGAGAGAATGGTCTTCATTTTCCTTGGTGGAAGAAGGTTATTCCCCTGCCGGTTTGGGGCATTCATCCTCTTCGGTCTCCCGTTCAGTTCCCGAATACTTGGAACTAGTATTCGAGGAGTCAGTTATAGCGGGCCGATCAGGAAAATTCTCACGAGCAGTTAACTCCAGTTCCCGACTTTGGCAATACAATCATCAATGTTGGCAATGCCTACTTTGGCTTCCTCCAAAGTTTTCCTCTTCATATGATGCATAGCATATGTCTTCTCAAAGACGAGGAAATTTTCTTGGTCTTGGAGTTTTGCTCGAAGCTTGTCAATTTTGGCCTTGAGCTCTTCTTTTTCAGCCTTTATTGCGTTGAGTCGGGAATTAAGTTTTATATTGGGTGTTGAGTGAAGTCGGTTTTGCTCCATGACCCTCTTCAGCCTCTCTTCCATTTTGGCTCTCCTCTTCTCGGCAGCATTGGCCTCCTCGGTTTTGGAGCATAAGTTGGCTTTCAAGTTTTTAACTTGATTCTCGAAGGTAGACTCGCACTCAGCAGCAGCGGTTACAGCATCCTGAAGTTCGACCCACTTGGCCTTTGCCTCTCTGAGATCTTCAGACAATTGGCAACTTCTTGGTTGTGGGCCATTTTATCTTGTTCGGTTTGCTGTAACCGAGCCTCAAGCTCGTTCATCTGTGCAACTTTTGCCTCCAGCACCAGGAGGCACTCGGTGAACTAATTTTTCAGCTAAAACCCGATCCCGCTTGGAAGAAAGTTCTTGGTTATCCAGGATCAACCTTTTCAGGCCTCAGAAGCAAGGAGGTTGGCCTAAAAAAAGTTAGAATCAAGGTTATTATCACCAAATATAAACATAAAAGAAGATAAGAGGAAGTTAGGATGATACCTACGCCGAACAGTGCATGTTGTTGTTTATCAGACACTCCCTAAAAAGGGAGTCCATCTTTTTCCAATCCTTCACTGAAGCCAGCGGCTTCATATAATTGGCGAGCTCCACCGGCTTGGAGAGAACATGGCACTCTTTTGAAACTAAAAGAGTGGTGCTTCTCCTTCCTCGAGGATCTTGATAAGGTCTCGTGTAAGTGTTCCCCAAGTTCCCATGGTTAGGAGAACATAGAGGAGAGGCATTGTCTGCTTGTTCAGTTGATGCCGGTGGATGAGATGCAATTGGTGCTAGTGGGGAAGGAGCAGCTAGTGTCGGTGGGTATGGAGCTGTTGGTGTGGATGGACAAGAAGCAGTTGTGGCAGAAGAAATGGTAGTTGTTGCCTGTTCAGAAGTTGAGGGCAGAAGAAGGCCAGGGGCTAACTCTTCGGATTGAGGCAATGATAGGGACCGGGAAACGAGAATTAACATTCCTCAACCAAACCTATTTCACCCCAGATCGCCTGAACTTCCTCTAGTGGTGGGTTTTGGATCCCCCAGCTGAGCATCCGATTGAGCTGATGAATATATTTTTCTTCTTTGAAGGAAAGCATCTTCATCATTGGCTTCCTCTTCATCATCGAGGACCACTGTGGCTAGCTCAGTTGATGTTTTCCTTATTCTCTTCTCCTGAGTCCTAGCCGAAGAGGAACGTCTCCTTTTCGATTTCTTATTCTTGGGCTGGGGACTCCGAGATGAGGCACCCTCACCGGAGGCTCGAGCAGATACAGGAGCCCTGCTTCGATTGAGGGCATTCTGCAACACCCTCTCGGCCTCCTCGGGGTCATCAAGAGCATCGACGTCGGGGCACACGATAGAACCCCTTGAAAGCGTACAAGCAAAAAGACGATTAATAAATTGCTCTTAACATATTGAAATTGATATGAAGGGGAATTTTGTTCACCATGGTTCTTAGCTCTCCACCCATATTTAGGAGCCATTTCTTTTCACACGCCGGGATTCCGGAGTTGTAATATCCAGAATTTTCTAAACTCATCGGTCCAGACTATGAACCCGTGATAGTTCCCAACAAGTAGCTAAAATGAAGGAAGTCAAATAAATCAGCAAAGTGAGAAATTATTTTTCTAAGAAGAAAGGAAACAAATACCCGAAGACTTACAAAAAAGATTCCACAATTCGAGGAGCTGGGGCTGTGATCGGGGTGATGTCCCTGGTAGCAATAACAACGAACCGCTCCATCCATCCACGATCATTGTCATCGTCTACACTAGTGAGAAGAGCGTGGTGACCACGCCTGCTGAAGTTTAACACTCCCCCACGGAAAATCTTGGGGGAGTAAAGATTCATTATATGTGCGAGAGTTAGGGTTTCCCCGATTTTGATGCACAATTGATGAAGGCAGGCCACCGTATGCCATATGGATGGTCCTACTTATGCCAAGCAGACCTGGTACCGGTGGCAAAATTCTAGAATTATTGGGTCAAGTCCTTTACTTGATCCTAAGGTGAAGAGACCCAAGTAAAGGAATATGTATAGAGATACATGAACCCCTCTCTGGAGTAGGTAACTCATCTACCCCATCTGGGGCAAGGATTTCGACATTGGAGCAGTTGCAGTCCTCCTTCACAACAGGGATACAAGAAGGGTGAATGGAGGAGGGGTACCTACGAACTGGCCAAAAGGTGTTGCTTTGGGAATTTACATATGCGTTTTGCTCTTGGAGATCGGATGCGGTGGTAAGATGGAGTGGTATGATGGTGCTAATGGTTGGAGGTTCAGACTCAAAGTCAACCTCTTTGGCTTTACTTTTCTTTGGGCCTCTACCAAAGAGAAGGCTAGTGTTTCCAAAGTTAGTAATGTAATAAGACATGGTGGTAAAATATCAGTGACGAGGTTCTTGCTGAGGAAGTTGAATATTCTAAGGAAATTCAGAAAGGGAAAAAATATTGTGAAAGTAGTGAAAGTGAAGAAGTGAAAATGATGAGTAGCAGAGAAGTTATAGATAACAAAACTAGTGATCATGATTACCTCTAAAACCGGCAAAAATACTTGCTGAATCACGGAGAAACACATGTTCAGAGTATTAAATGCGAGGAGACGTGCGTCCCTTCAAGTGTTAGAGACCATTCGGGAACTTTTTCTCCAAGAGAAGAATTGTCATCTACTTTCCGGTAATATTGAGTTGCCTCACCGACAAGTAAGGGGACTATCCGTATGGGGTAAAATTGATTGATAACAAGTGGTCAAATGGCGAGATGATACGTGGAACAAAAATGAGTCAGCAAATAACTGGCATTGGGTACGAAGGGTGAAACTGGTATGGGATGGATCCCGAAGAGAACATAGCCGATAGTAGAGATTCAAAGGTTTGACATCATGTAGCATTTAATGAGCAGCCATTACAGAGAATATCTATATTCAAAGTCAATTGTATGCACCCATCAATGATGTTTTTATTCTCATTCAAGATGAGCTTGATTTTAGGATCTTGTTCCCCTAAATAGAGGCTATAAATAGCAAGATCAGCAACCATTATAAAGGAGGAAACATTCTGCACAAAAAACTATAGTCTACTATTTTTCGCTCAATCTAAACAGTTTTATCATTGCTTTTACTTTTGCTCTCGGAAAGATCGAGTTCACAGTCAGGCTTGTTATTTCCTTTAATTTCAGTCTTTAATCTTATTTTTGTTCTTATTTCTTTATCATTTTTGAATCAAATTAATTCGCTTGTCTATAAATCACGCTATAAATTCAACTGTATTGTTTTACAGGTAAACAGTAGGTGTTCTGTCTGTATGTAATGATAGTCTATATTAAGGAGTTTGTTTGGTTCGGAGATTATGCATATATTACTTATGTTGTTATGCATATAGTAGGTATTTTATGTAGAAATTAATTAATAGGTAGGTATCAATTATGCAGGGATTAGTTATGCATGTATTATTATGCAGATATTACTATGTAGTAATTAATTCTTCTTAAATAATTTGGTTTTTTATTAGAAACTAATACACGTTGTAATATTTACAGTACATTATTTCTGTGTTTGTTTAGAAAATATTTGTTTACTATTATGTCTTTGGCCATTCTTTAGCTTTGCATATCTTTTTGCAAAACTTTATCTGTTAGCTAGACATCTTCTCAACTCTTTTAGCAATTTCAAAAGCCTGGTGTCCTCTTCAACTTTTTATTTTTTAAATTAAAATTTCAAAGATAGAAGAAAATACTATGACATTTCTAAAATTGATTTTAACTTTTTTTTTTTTAATCAAAACTAGTTAAAGAAACCCCTAGTTTAAGTATACAAAACCAGAAGTAGCACAAAAAAGTTTTGTCATCATACTTTGTTATATTGAGGTACCATATTCACCAAATATTCTTTTCCTTGTCCAACTATATACCTCAACTCCTTGTCCAACTATATACCTCAATGTGCTCTACTCTCTCCGTCTTATCTCTTTACTTCGTTTTTGGTTTCTGATGATATAACTGAATAACCAAACACATATTTTCTTGCAGTTGAATATTTGTCATCTTCGTAAGGCTTAAGTTATTTTTTAAAATTTTGTTAGAAAAATTGATTTTTACATACTTACTCAAACTTGTATATAAAATACTTAAATTATATCTCGTATTAGAGATAGAACGTTTGATTCTGGATAGTAAACTCTAATAATTTATGCTAAAACTCTTTAACAGATAGAACGTTTGGTTCTTGATAGTAAACTCTAATAACTTATACTAAAACCCTTTAATACTGCAAATTAAAATCGAAATTGATTTTTTCTTCTGCTCAAATCAAACGACTATATACAATGTCAAACTAAACATCTTATAGGACCATCAAACAGATATCTACTAAAGATAAAGTGTGTGTATATAAAAAGAAAGAAAGGGAAAGAAAACAAACATCACTTTGGGAAATTTGAATAAGGTATCTTAGATGAATTTTGCGAATTTCCTTGTGATGCTCGTCCAAAGTTCCTTGGGGATAAAAGCGTCTGTCGTTCTACATTTCCTCAAGTTTAGATAATAGTTTCTCCTCCAAACTATCTTGGGTGCTGCCATTCTTTGATATGATTTATGAGCATGCATCAAATTTCAATCAACCAAAACCGTACGATTTATGAAAATATATAAAAACCTTGGCTTATATGAGCCATTTCGTTAAGTTTCGCAGCGGCATATTTAAGCCTTTTTCAAGCTGCCACCATTATGTCCCAATCATTGTAACACCCTAAATCCCACCATGAATACATATACACGATTAATTCGCATACTCAATTTTTCATGCCCAACTACACATTGTTAGTATACAAGTTCCTAATTAGTGTGTATATGTGTGTGTGTGTTTTCTTTCCTTTCTATGGGTTTTGTTATTTGGACCAGTGGCGTGCTGCTATGGTGTTTTAATGGTGGATTTTGGAGATAAATCGACTATGAATTTGTTTGTTTCTTAGGGTGATTTTGAATAAATATGAGGAAGAAGAAGAGGCAGCCGGTGGTGGCCTAAAAAATAGGCAAAGTAGTGGAGTTTGTATTGTGACAAATAACTATAGAGGTCTGATGGCAATAAAGTTCATAGGGGTAGGAAAAGTATGAGTGTGTGAATTAAGAGTGTACAAGTGTGTTCATCGTGGGATTTGGGTGTTAGCATGGTTGGGACATGGTGGTGACTTGGAAAAAGGTTCATATAATGAAATGAATATACTATTTCTAAAAGGGGCTAGAAAGGAGGGGGTTCAGTAAGTAATGGAGGTTTTAGATAAGGGAAACTTTCAGAAATGACTATTCTTTGGAGGCTTATTGTTGGGCGTAGCCATAATTTAGCTAATTACATTCTGTAGTTAGTAATTGCTTGTCGTGGGATGTATGTCATTGTATTCAATTCGGATGTATTCGTTCTTATAAATTTTACATTGTATTCAATTTCACTGTATCGAATTCAGTTATATTCAAACAATAAAAAAAATTAAGAAATAGGGTATATACAACTTTATTCAATTCGGCTGTATACAATTTCGGCTATTCATTCTTAACTATTTTACATTGTATTCAATTCGACAGTATTCAAATAATAAAAGAATCAAAAACAGTGATATTCTAATGTATACAATTCAATGTATTCATTCGTAGTTGCTTTTACATTGTATTCAATTTCACTATATTTAATTTGGTTGTATTCAAATAACAACAACAACAACAACAACAACAACAACAACAATCCAGTATAATTCCACAAGTGGGATCTGGAGAGGGTAGTGTGTATGAGACTTTACCCCTACCCTGGGGTAGAGAGGTTATTTTCGATAGCACCCTTGACACAAGAAGATGAAATGCGACAATAGAAAAATAACAACAACATAACCAGAAAGATTATACCAGCGAGCTAAGAATCAGAAAATATACATGGAAAAGCAGTATCAATAATCAGTGCAGTGATAAGGTCCTAGAAAATAGTACGACCACAACATGTATGACTAGCACACTAAAATACGACACAGACCGACTAGACTTACACACAGAACGGGGTAGAAAAACGCTTAATTACCTACTAACCTTCAACCCTTAAGCTCACCCTCCATACCTTCCTATCAAGGGCCATGTCCTCGGTAAGCTGGAGTCGCGCCATGTCCTGTCTGATTACCTCTCCCCAATACTTCTTAGGCTATCCTCTACCTCTTCTCATACCCGCCAGAGCCAACCGCTCATGCCTTCTAATCGAGGCGTTTATGCTTCTCCTCTGCACGTGCCCGAACCATCTAAGCCTCACTTCTTGCATTTTGTCTTTCATGGGAGCCACGTCCACCCTTGCACCAAAATCGTCATTCTTAATCTTATCCAATCTCGTGTGTCCGCACATCCAAATCTTATCCAATCTCGTGTGTCCGCACATCCATCTCAACATTTTTATTTCTGCTACTTTTATAATCTGGATATGGGTAATCTTAACTGGCCAACATTCTGCCCCATACAACATGACCGGTCTAACCACCGCTCTGTAGAGCCTGCCTTTAAGTTCCGGGGGCACCTTCTTATCGCACAAAATTTCATATACTAACCTCCATTTCATCCAACTTGCCCCTATACGGTGCGTGACATTCTCGCCAATCTCCCTGTTTCCCTGCATAATCGACCCATGGTACTCAAAACTTCCTTTCTTGGGGATGACTTGTGAATCAAGCCTCACGTCGTTATCCACTCCCCCCGTGACATCGCTAAACTTGCACTCCAAGTACTCAGTCTTAGTCCTGCTCAACTTGAAGCCTTTAGACTTAAGGGTCTGTCTCCAAACCTCCAGCCTCTCGCCAACACCTCCTCGCGTCTCATCAATCAGAAATATATCATCATCAAATAACATACACCACGGCACCTCCCCTTGATTATGGTGCGTCAGTGCGTTCATCGCCAGTACAAATAAGAAGGGACTGAGCGCAGATCCTTAGTGTAGCCCTATAACCACCAGAAAATGCTCCGAGTCTCCTCCTACTATCCTAACCCGAGTCTTGGATTCATCATACATGTCCTTAATCACAGTAATGTATGCTATCGTAACACCTTTTACCTCCAAACATCTCCAAGAACCTCCCTCAGGACCTTGTCGTACGCTTTCTCTAGGTTAATAAATACCATGTGCAAATCCTTCCTCCTATCCCTGTACTGTTCCACCAATCTCCGGATAAAATGGATAGCTTCCGTAGTTAAACGACCTGACATGGATCCGAATGGTTCTCATATATAGACACTGATCTCCTCACCCTCGCTTCCACCACCCTCTCCCACACTTTCATAGTATGACTAAGCAGCTTGATACCTCTATCGTTATTACAATTTTGGATATTTCTTGTACAACGGGATCATCCTACTCCATCGCCATTCTTCTGGCATCTTCTTCGTCTTGAAAATAACATTGAACAGCTCAGTCATCCACTCCAGGCCCTCTCTACCGACATACCTCTAAAATTCTACGGGGATCTTGTCCGGCCCAGTCGCTCTGCCCCTATTCATCTTACGATATCACCCACGACCTCCTCAACCTTAATGCGCCTACAATACCTAAAATCATCGGCTTCTCTCGAAGTGATCCAAATCACCCAACACAATGTCTCTATCCCCCTCTTCATTTAGAAGTTTGTGATAGTAAGTCTGGCATCTCCTCTTAATCAAAGCCTCATCCATTAAAGCTCTGCCTTCTTCGTCTTTGATGCACCTCACTTAATCTAGATCACGAGTCTTTCTCTCTCTCGGCTTGGCCAACCGAAATAACTTCTTGTCCCCGCCTTTGTCCCCCAACTCTTCATACAAACGATTAAACCTTGCATTCTTGGCATTAGTGACCGCTAGCTTCGCCTCCTTCCTAGCCTTCTTATACCCTGCTTTGTTGGATTTTCTCTCATCCTCGTCTGTACTCTCCACTAACTTCAAGTATGCCGCTTTCTTTGCTTCCACTTTTCCTTGAACCTCTTTATTCCACCACCAATCTCCTCTGTACCCGCCAGAGTAACCTTTTCCCCAAACATCTCCCTCACAACCTACCTAAAATAACCTTTTTTTTTTTATTTTTGTATTCAAATAACAAAAATTCAAAAAATACAAGGATCTACCACAAAAATAACCTTTGGAATATATAAATACAGGAAAAAATATTTAAAAAATAAATTATATTTGCATTAAAAATATAGAATACACTTAAATTTGAATGTATTGGTACAAAATACAATGTATTTATATCATTGTATGTGACTCAATACAATGATACTTGATGAGGACGTGGATACCTGGAGTGTAAGTTCCGCGTTGAGCCGAGGGAAGTGGGCGTGGATGTGAGGCTTGAATCACAGGTCATCCCAAGTAGAGGCATTTTCAAGTACCTTGGGTCGGTTATCCAGGGGGAAGAGGAGATCGACGATGATGTCACACACCGTATTGGGGTGAGATGGATGAAGTGGAGGTTAGCATCTGGAGTCCTGTGCGACAAGAGAGTGGCACTAATACTCAAAGGTATTCTATAAAGCGGTGGCTAGACCGGCCATGATACATGGGGCTGAGTGTTGGCCTATTAAGAACTCACATATCCAGAATAAGAAAGTAGCAGAAATGAGGATGCTGAGGTTGATGTGCGGGCACACTAGGATGGATAAGATTAGGAATGATGATATTCGGGAGAAGGTGGGCGTGACTCCCATTGATGACAAGATGCAGAAAGCGAGGCTCAGATGGTTCGGTCATTACAGAGGAGAAACCTAGATGCTCCGTTAAGGAGGTGTGAGCGACTGGCTATGGAGGGAACGAGAAGAGGTAGAGGGCGGCCTAAGAAGTATTGGGGAGAGATGATCAGGTAGGACATGGAGAGGCTTCAGATTTTTGAGGACATTGCCCTTGATAGGAAACAGTGGAGGTCGAGTATTAGGGTTGAAGGTTAGGAGGTAGTTGAGTCTTGCCTTACTTTGTACCTTTGTGAGACTAGTCTGGTAGGGTTTTTGTCTAATATAGCTAGTGGCAATGTTGTGTCTTACTACTCTTTCGTTTCTGCCGGGTCTATTTACTGTCTATCGCTTTTGCTTTGCATCTATCTTCTGATTTTCATGTTGTTGTTATTTTTCCTATGATTCTGTGGTGGTACTGATATTGTCTCTTAGCCGAGGGTCTTTCGGAAACAGCCTCTCTACTCCTTCGGAGTAGGGGTAAAGTCTGCGTACACACTACTCTCCCCGGACCCCACTTGTAAAATTTACTAGGTCGTTATTGTTGTTGTTGTTGTTATTGTTGTTGTTGTTATTGTATGTGACTCAATAGCAAAAAGAGAAGAAAGTTCGCCGGAGATGCATCTACTAGCCAAGCAAATCACCACCCTTCGTCTTTTCCACACATCACCACCCTCCGTTGTCTCCGCAAATCACAACCGTCGAACCAGACCCGTCACCACCCACTACCAGATCTGAAATCACTAAGTCGCCACCTACCGCCCGAATCTAGATCTGGATCTAACGTCGTTGGATCTGCATCTGGATCTAACGCCGGATGTGGACGGGCGGCCTTGCCGAGGGAGAAGAGAAAGGAAAAAAGGAGAGAGAATTGTCAGACGTTAAATAACAAAATAGATGATTAACAGTAGTTTGAGAACAACGGAAGTTGGAAAGTTTGAGATTTTTAATGACATACCAACATTTATCAAGTTCGCTTTATGACCAGGTTTGTAATGAAAATTGTTCCATTCCAGCAGATCAAACTCGGAACCAAGAGCATCTTTCCTACTTCGAGATACCAAGAAGCAGAGAGAGTTGAGGGAGAAGAGAGGGTTGAGGAAAAAGTTGAGGGATCGGTTATATATATTTCGTACTTTGCTATAAAATGTAAAAAGTGGCTATAAATAATAATATATTTAGAGTATTTTGGTTTATCATAAATAGGATGCATTATTTAGTTATAGCATGTAAAATTTCCTTTAGATAATGCCACTAGACAAAATCTGGTACTAACTAGCCAAGGTGAAATTCCATGGCATATATGGCCCAAAATAGTAACAACTAAAGTATGTTCAAGACAAACCATTAACTAGTGGCATATATGAGCCATTTAGTACAGTGACATATGTGCATTCTTAAATTAAAAATAACAATTTATAACTCCGACATAATAAAATTAAGTACGAGAATTTAAATAATTAAGAGATGGAACCAGTGTTCCAAATGCCAGCGTAAAAGCAAGTGTGTGTGTATATATATTTATATATAATTCTAGATAATAAGATTGATGTGAAGAAAAAGAAGAAGAATTTAGGGTATCTAAAAATTAGGGTCAAAGTATAATTTTATAAATTTAAATTTTAAAAATATTTTTTTTGGGTGGCGGGGGATTGGGGAGGGGAAGGGGGGATGGGGCATTTAACCATTTATAACATTAGCCAACTGCTACTTTTGGTATGTTAAAATTCTATTTAGCTCACCAGTGAGTTGATCCTGGGTCGATTCTAGGGTGCATGTCAACAGTCCTTTTGGCTGTACTCGCAAGCTCATCCGTTTGATTCGGTCGACTTGATCCCTCAACAGTTAAAAACCAGACCCTTCCCTTTAGCGATCTTGGTTTCAAACATACCCGGTCTAACTGACACCTATAATTTATTCTTCTAGGGGTCATTGGTTTGTGGGATGGGCAGAGAGACTGTTTATGATAGACCCTCGGCTAATAAGAGTAAAATCAAAAAAAAAAATTAATTTTGTCTTGAATTTCTAAAATAACAAATAATTTGAGACGAGTATTTTTAGAAATTACGACAGATAATTTGAGACGGAATGAATATTATAAGAAATTATGCTATTTATGGAATATAAAGAAGTGCTATCATCGTCTTAAAATAATATTTAGAAAGTGCTAAACTGTGCAGTTTTTCCTAATATATATATATATATATATATATATATATATATATATTTCTATATGTAAAATACAAAAAATATATAAATTTTATACGCTTTTGTGTCCGTTAGATATAAATAATTTCGGTCATGGCCTAAAGTGATATTTGCCCGCCGATTAGAGTTAACTGAACAGAGAGGCGAACAGAGAGAGAGAAGCGAATCGAGGGAGTTCAATCAGGAGAAAATGGAGGTGGCAGGATCATCGAAGAAGATGATAGCGACGCAAGCAGAGATGGTGAAAGCGAAAGTACCATTATCATACAGGGATCAGTGCGCCCATCTGTTGATCCCTCTTAACAAGTGCCGTCAGTCGGAGTTCTACTTGCCCTGGAAGTGCGAGGACGAGCGTCACTCTTACGAGAAGTGCGAGTATGAGCTTGTCATGGAACGGATGCTTCAAATGCAGAAGATTCGTCAGCAGCAAAAGGGACAGCAGTCAATTCCTCTTTTCCCTAAGACTGCCAATGCCTAGTCAATCCATCATCTATCTAATTGGTCAGTGCTTGCTTATTTGACCTACTGTTAATTTATTTGAAGCAAAAGATATTTCCCTTTTCATTTACTTTTAAAATGAGATATGTTATTTCTTGCTCACTTTAGACTCCAAAATATTGGGGGTTTTATTTTCTTTTTTGGCCAAAAAATATTTATGGGATTTCTTGATTGTTTTCTGTTATGACTTACAGTGTCAAATTGTTGGGTAGCTCCTTGTTATTTGTAAGATATAGACTGACTTGGCTGTCCTATATCACTTACTTGAAATTACCTACAATGTTTAACTATAATTGTAAAGGATTTAAAGACAACCTAGTTACCCGGTATATGTTCTGGTGGGAGGTAGGAGGTACACCTACAATAGTCGAGGTGCAAACAAGTTTGCCTGGATACCTTCGTCATCAGATAAAATGAAGGAGTTGTTGACGATTGATATAGGTAGTAATATTGGTGTACAAAATGTTATTGGTTCCATGTCTATGCCTTATTTGGGTAAAGTTGTCAGGCTCCACCATTGTCCGCAAGTACATATTTGTATAAATTCATTAGGCGTCGTTGTCTCCAAGTACATGGTATGTTGCCAATCTACATATGAAATGAAAATCAGTTACAACTTTAACCGATTTTGGGACATGTGGCATCAATAAAAATCATGGTTGTGTATCTTTGGACTTGTACGCGCACAGTTATGGAATTGTGATTAATTACTTGTTAATTTTGCATACAAGTGTTTCATTGACGACTGCCTAATTGGATTAACTGAAAAAGACAACAGCTTATAGAATTCACTTGAGTTTAAAGCCTAAGAGTATGGCTTTCCCCAATACTTCATTCAACTGATTGCGTGTTTTAACCATACCCTAATGAATTGAGTTATTAACCTAGGGTGCTAGTTATAATGATAAGTATCCTTTTTGAGTTGTTATGAGCCTATCTTCCTTAATTCATTCTTCACTCTTGTATGTCTGAGAATAATGATAACGAAGGTGCATTAGTTTCCAGCCCTCACAATTGTTGCATAAGGCAGTGGTTGTCCATCTTAATTACAGACTAATTCAACTGTTGAGCTAAGTAATTTAACATTGCGATACTCAAGTCTAGTCAAACCTAGATTCTCTTTGTCAAGTTCGTCTTGGGTTACCAAATAAATCTAATTGGTTTCCAATTAATTAAACGAATCGAACACAAGATTGAATAAACTAAAACAAAATGAGGATCTTTAAGTTCTAATATGCAATAGTGATTTTGGGTAGTTTGGTTTATTAAGGGTAGTCGTACAACAGAAAACCTCAAGCCTAGTTCCCTTTCAACCCTCCAATTTTCTCTTTTGGGTAAATACAAACCTCAACATCACAATATTATTTAAAATAGGCATGCAAATGGAATTTATCTGAACGTTTTCCAAGTTGAGCTTTTGCCATCTTAATTTGCTTTTTTATCGTTTGTGGTAATGGAATAGTAGTCAGCTGGCTGATGGTTAAAAAGATGTCTTGCGAGTTTGAATATCTGGCAATGAGTTTGGATGTTAGTTTCTTGTAGCTTCATTTTGATATATTGTTCGAATGTAACAACTATGTAAGGAGGTAAAAAAGATAAGGAAGGAAATCATGGATACGTTGATAGCTAAATTGGCAGGAGAAAAGAGAGAAAACCTTTAATTTATATTTGGAAATTATTATGTTGAGAAAATGCACCCACTTATTGGTAAAAAAGGTTTAGTGCGAAAATAGGTATGAAAAAGTTACAAAACATGAACATCATAGATGTGATATGGCAGTGTAGGAAACGCTCGAGTCATTTATTCAGCTGGCAAGTTTTAGTGGCAACAGCTCCCCTTCGGATATTCTGGGAGTCTCAGATGAACTCGGGTAGGAGGATCCTCTGTCATTGTTGCTTCTCGTGTTATTAACTTGTTATGGATACCCTTCGCAAGTCACTTAATAGGCCATTTTGTCCGGGGTGGATTTATAATCTATGAAGCCAAAGGTGGGAAGATCTCTAAATCACACCTACTGTTAGATAGTAAAAGCTTTAATTGTGAACCCATTTACATCGTTATGGCTCTAGAAAGTGTTTGAACTCTGTACTTTGTATCAACATGAAAATGTCGGAGCAGATAACTGTTGAGATGGTCCATAACATGTATGAACTTGCTTTGAATGGAGGATGCAAAGTAGCTAAAGTATCTATATAATATCTTGGACTTCCAAGAAGTGGTAAGTTCAAAGAGACTGAGCTATGACCACTAGCTAGACAAAAACTTAAGAGTTTAAGAAAAGATTGAAAATGTGGACGAGTATGTCTACTGGAGGAAAGTCAATATGACAAAATTAGGCCTCTCCAACATTCTTACATACTTCATGGCTTTGTCCATATTCAGTTCCATTGTTGTAGTTGCTAAACTACTTTGGAGAAATTAATGAGAGATTTCATGTGTGATGGAATAAGTGAACAAACAAAATATCTTGGTTAGTTGAGAGAGGTATTATTCTAACTTGATGTTTGGTATGGTGATACTATTATGAAAGACATATTTCCTCAGGCCCCCATTCTAGATGGGGGAGGCCATAGTTGCTAAAATATTCAAAAGAATGGAGAATAAATTTTTCATTTTTGATGGGACTTCCTAGTGCGGGGGAGATACATTAGCAAGTTTGAAAATCAACAAATCGGATGCTAGAAGGAAGATATGAAAGACCATCCATTAAATAATTTTCAGCTAATATAGCGATTAGCGAGAGAGGAATATGAGAATTTCCTACGGACTTTAGACTTGGATACTGAGAACTTGGTTGGTTGCATGTATAAACTCTTATAATACCTGCATAAAACCCTGCATGTTTTGCTTTGCAACTTACAAGCCTTGAACTTTTGACCTAGTGTTGTGAAGAAAACAACCTCAACCACTACGACAAAGAGTGACCAGTTGCATGAAACTCCGCATTAGTAATGCAGTGTCTGGTTGCCTTTTTAAACTTGCATATATTCTAGAAATGTACAATACATTGTGTGGTGGCTGTTTTTGTTTCCTGCATAAGTAATACCTGCATAAGTTATGCAGGAACCGGTGTATTATTCTATGCTGGATAGAAGGTGGAATTAGAATACATTGATTAAAATAACTAATATGATCAAAATAACCCTCATGTATTAACAATTTCTTCAAATCAATACCTTATAGTTCATGCATTACCAATCCCTGCATTATAATCCCTATATTACAAATTCCTACATTATAATCAATGCACTATTAATCCCGGCATAACTTCTAAACCAGAAGACCCTAAGGGGTCGTTTGGTACGCTGAATAAATTATCCCGCAATTATAGTCCTGGGATTATAATTATTAGACTAATTTATCCCACTTGGGAGGTGGGATAAAATAATACCAAATTGCATGGTATAAAGTGGGATAAGATATAATATGCAGAATTAAGTCTGGGACAAAGTTTATGCTATGTTTGGTTGACGGTATAAATTTAGTCCGGAATAAATTTATACCGTCATCCAAATATAATATAAATTTAGTACCACACTTTTTGGTAAGAGGGGAAACCCCCAGCCGCTACACTTGGTGTGCACTAGGTAAAACTCACCCTGTGTAATAGCTTGCAAATCACACAGGGGATGTAAACCGCATTAGGCAAGCCATGTGCGACAGGTTCAACCCAGAAGGCATTGAGGGGGGATTCGATTCTAGGTCATCCGTATGGATAATCACCCTCCAAACCAACTGGACAACCCCGAAAATTTAGTACCACACCTTATTCCACCTTATCCCATCTTGGTGTATAATATTATAATATTATTTCACTTGTCTATAAAAAGATGAGTGGGGTCAGAAGGAAGGAAGGATAAGAATGCTTGTGGCCACAAGGATTGGTTTGGTGATTAGATAGAGATTAAGCTGGTGGGTTGGTGATTATTTGACCTTGGGTCTATGTTTAACAACTGTGCCTTTTTAATTGGTTAATTTTATGGGGAAGTTATATGAATTTTGAGGACCGCTCATTGTTTAAGGTGATGAAGCGATGAAAAACAAAGGATCCTCGGTTCACATGGGTAAAAGGAAGCAACTTCGAAGAAGCGTGAACGCCACAAGCGTGGAAGCGATCGTGGCCACGGAAGACAAACGATGCTAGCAAGAGGGTGCTTATGCTCCTTAAGCGGCAGAACAATACCGTAGCAAGGGGTCCTAATTTCTCATGCGTGAAGCAAAGCAACTTCGGAGAAGCGTGAGCTTCGATTTGTTAGGTACAAAAAGGCGTGAGGCAGAAGCGGTTGCCTCTTTGAATTTGACTTTAAAAGATTCGAGAAAAGAGAGGAAAATAGGATAAAATAGTCTTTTGCCATGGATTCCTCTCCAGATATGCTTGGTGTCCTTTTTATCTTTTTCTTCTTCTACAGTTCGCGAAGAACTGGTCTGTTATTCTTTGCTTTTCTTGATTTTCTTCTTTGTTAGTAGTGTTTTTCTTCTTCAAGATGACTCATTCTTCTTGTTGGGCTTGTCTTCTCCTTTTCTTTTCTACTCTCTTGCTGTCAATGATTCATTTTCTCCTTCTCTTATTTGTTTTCTATTCTCTAATGCTTCATATATAGGATGAACGTTAGGAGTGGACAATAATAACATGGTCTTTTGCAACCAAAGCTCATTATTATTAACGTTAGCTAAAGCAGCTAAATATGAATAGATATTTGCAAATCGGTTTTTGTGGCAAATAATTGAAAATTGGTAAAACAAATTTGTAATTGAGGCTATCTTTTTCGTCAGTTTGTTGAAATTACATCTTAATGATATTTAACTTGAATTTGTTTGGAATTCATATTGTCATAATGGTGGATACTGAAAGGGAAATCCTAAATGCAATTTTGATATTACAAGTACCAAATTTCTATATGTTAGTAGGTAATTTTTCCGCTTTTGGTAAATTGTGCACTATATTTCGAAGAAGCATGTGCTTCGAATCTTTCTTCAAACTTGCAGTTTCAGACGTCTTATGCTCTTTTCCGCTATTCACTTTTGCAACAGTGCTCTTGATAGCTTTAAATTTTAGGTGACTGACTACTTTGGAAAGCAAGTTAACCCTTCCTCTGTTTCACCTCTTTCTTGCTAAGTTAAAAAGAGCAAAAACAGAATCTATAATGAAATACATTTATCGAACATGTTTTAAGCTAACTGCATGTTGAGCGCTTCACTGGAGCTTGTGGTCACTCGTTCCTTGCTTGTTCGAAAGAGCTTTAGATTGGATTTTGCATCACGTTCGATTTTCCATCCCGACCCTCATTAGCTCTTTACTTGCTTGGCTAAGGTGGGGCTTCTGTGTTGAGGGTTGAATGTTTATCCTTGAGCACTCTTCTATTCCATTCTTAATTTTTGGCCATCCAACATCTCTTTCTTCAATCTTTTTTTGGCACGATGAGGTATCATTAACTGTGTGTCCTGCCTGTCCGAGCTTTGCTGACAATTGGAACCTTGTGGGATACTCAGTAAGACTAGAAGTAGATCTGTTGACTTCAATATACTATAAAAAGAAACTAGACAACCATTGTTTGTGTAATGGAAAGAGCAAAATGTGCGGGTGCACCAAAAACGAGTGCTGAAATGGTGTTTATATGGTTCAAGGAAGCATTTGCCTGAGATCAAATGCTGAAATGGCGTTTATATGGTTCAAGGAAGTGTTGAGTTGGGCCATATGGGCTCCCATGCTTGATTGTTTTTTTTTCTTCCATCCAACCATTAGTCGTTCCTTATGATTCTAGGGGTTTTGGATAGGAAGAGGGCTAAGCTCAGCTCAAAGATGCTAAATGAGGGCACATTTGACGTTGGCGTCTCCTTTGCATACTCTTGAATTTAACTATTTCATAGATTTTCAATTTTTTCTGAGTTACTTGCAGTGTTGATGGCAACTTAAATATTTTCCTGCACATTCTTTTGGTAATGTCTGTTTGTGGTGGTTGTCATTGTTATTGAGTTGCTTTCTGTTTCATTTCTGCTTCTACCTGTAATATTGTTATGCAATGAGTTGTTCAAGCCACTTTCTCTTTGGTTTCAACTTCATGTTTCATCAGCTGAATTCCGATATGGTTACTGTTTTGACAGGAAGCAGAAAATACCAAGGCTTCCAGAACACCAGACCATTGTCACTACAACTTGGTGGGCATTTTCCATTTAGTACTGACATCTGTTGAGTGAATTTATATAGCGCACTCTTTGCACATCTTACTGTTCCAATAATGTTCTTCCGATTTGATGCTGTTTCTATGCTATCCAAGACCTGTTTCCCCTCTCCTTTAACGTTTTATCCAGTTGCTCATAAAACATGTGAAAAAGAGATTTAAATGAAACTGATAATACAGCTATGTTGTCTGTGAAAGTTGTCTGATTAATTCTGCTTTCAATATCAACTATGCCCGTTTGAATTCTCTAAGCACCTGCAGTAGCTTTTCTTCCTGCTTATCTATAAGACGGCTGAGTTATATATTCAGGTCGAAGAATTACCCAAATATAGGGATGGCAATGGGGCGGTGCGGGTTTCAATATTTTTTGTTAAACTTAACGCGGTTGCGGGTTTTTGGGAAAATTTGAGCTTTCCGTAAAAATCTGGTTATACAATTCTTCCACTAAGCCGCTAAGCATGCTCAATCTACCTTATCCCTTTTCGGCTTTACCATATTATATTCAGTTTTATTCCCTCATCTTAAATTGATATATTACAAAAAGAAGTTGCTATATTTTGTTTGCATTTTCAAAAAAATTTATGCATTTAGAATTTTATATCATCAGTATTAATACAAAACCAATATTCACTTAATTGAGTTCGCTTTAATTATCCAGAAACTGATCCAAGTAAGATTTAAAATGGTCAGTAGAGGTAATAGCAAAACATTTTACTCCTTTAATTTTTTGAGTTTGCTTTCTTTCTAACAATGCTTTTGATTCTTGATTTTAATAGCCTAAAATAAAGAAAACAACTAACTCTGTTAATACAAGTTAACAGAAAAACGTTGGAGAAAAAATACTCATTGAAGTTTAACAAAAAAAAAAAAGAAATTTTTTTACTATGCTGTGCAGGGTGGTGCGGGTTGAAAACATAAAAATTTGACATGCGATGCGGGGTAAGGTAAAAGCCGCCCCGCCACGCATTAAACGCATTAAACTTGAACATGTTCATATTTAAATCTTATTGTATACGGTCGAAATCGGGCCCAACTGTATATGGTCGAAATTGGGCTCGACTATTGCACGGCAGATCGGGCTCGGAATGTGAAGGGTTGAAGATCGACCCCGAGTTTCATCGAAGCAGAACACGAGGCCAGAATGTCCGACCTCGAGAACACTGAGCCCGTGATTCGGAACCGATCCTGACCCCAAAAATATTCGAGAGAAGACTGCCGAAGCTAAATAACGAAAAGCCAGAATATCCGTAATGAGACGAGCATCGCGACGGAAATCTTGGCACAAATCAATGGAACGGCTTAATTAACAAATCGGGAGATTTTTTACCTTATGTAGAGTTGCACCAAATATAGGATTCCCCTACTATATAAAGGGGCGTCTAATTATTTGTAAGGACACTTTTCTGATCATCAAAAAGACAGCTATAGATTGGTCTCTTGAATCATTATCCAATTTCAATTATAATCGATCCCTGCCCAAGAAGGACCAACCAACATGGTCATCATTGTTTAGCTTGGGTGGTTTGCATTCCTTCATTTATTACTTAATTTTAATTTCAATTTGATTATTCGTCATTTGTATCAAATTAGGTCACGTATCCTTAAGACCACGTATAAATTCAATTGTTATCCGATTTTTAGGGTAAAGAGTTTGGCACCCATCGTGGGGCTTAGGATAATAGTGGTTATCTGATACAAATTTCCATAACATACACTGCTTCACACTTGCTCTTTGAAGTGTTTTTGATTCCAGGCTATAATACAGAAATGTCAAACTCTCAATCGGCACCTCTGCACGTTGATAGCGAGTCCGATCACCAAGGTGAAAATAACAAAATAGCGCCCGGTAACGAGATCCGATTGACGCTACTAATTCACATGTGGCAGTTGACGTGGATCAGCCTATCGACCCCTCAAATAACATTCATAGAGGAGTCCGATCAGTAACGCAAAACCCCCAAAACGTTGAAAGGGAGGGGATCAGCCTCCGGATGATCTTCGAAATGTTACAAGCCCAACAGACAGCGATAGCTCAGTTACAAAACCGAAGCCAAATCCCGAACAGGGTTGAGCCCGGCCTTTCCCGGGAAATTACTCGCGAGGATGAACCGATCATAGGAAGGTCGAATGAATGTGAATCGGGGGAAAACACCGAAATTATGAAGATGTTCGAGGAACTGATAAAACGGATAGAATCAGGGGAGAAGAAGATCGATGCAAATGACAAGAAGGTGGAAACCTACAACTCCAGGGTAGATCAAATCCCAGGGGCAGCCTCGGTGTTAAAAGGCCTAGATTCCAGGAAGTTCGTGCAAAAACCTTTTCCACCGAGCGCGGCTCCAAAGCCGATCCCCAAAAAATTCCGTATGCCCGAAATCCCCAAGTATAACGTAACGACCGACCCGAACGAGTATGTAACCTCGTATACATGTGCTATCAAAGGGAACGACCTAGAGGACGATGAGATCGAATCCGTTCTGTTGAAGAAATTTGGGGAGACCCTGTCAAAGGGACATGATATGATATCATAACTTACCTCCTAATTCTATTGACTCATTTGCTATGCTTGCAGATTCTTTTGTGAAGGCACACGCGGGTGCCATCAAGGTCGAAACGAGAAAATCGGACCTTTTCAAAGTTAGGCAAAAGGATAACGAGATGCTCAGAGAGTTCGTGTCCCGGTTTCAAATGGAAAGGATGGATCTGCCGCCAGTCACTGACAATTGGGCTGTTCAAGCTTTCACTCAGGTACTCAATATTCGAAGCTCAGCGGCTTCGCAACAACTAAAGCAGAACTTAATAGAATACCTGGCTGTTATATGGGCTGACATACATAATCAGTACCAGTCGAAAATTAGAGTCGAAGACGATAAGCTTGCAGCCCCTTCAGGATCCATTTATCCTGTTAGAGCTCTTGACAAAATCAGAAGGGATATTTATCGCGAACTAAGATCGAACAGAGATCGACATCATCCATATCACTGGGACAGAAAAATCGGTGTATTCGGGCGAAACTCCCTAAGAAGTGAAAGGAGAAATGACTGAGGCCAGAGCAGCCGGTGGCTCATGACCAAAAGCAGCTTCGAAAGGCCCATCGGGCATAAAGAAGCACCGCGGCTATCGGAGTACAACTTTAATGTCGATGCTGCCACTATTGTATCGGCTATCGGTCGCATCAAAGATACTAAATAGCCTCGACCACTACAATCCGATCTGACCCAAAGGGATCCTAATCAAATATTCAAATATCATGGCACTCACGGTCACATAACGGAAGATTTTCGGCAATTGAGAGAGGAACTAGCTCGGCTACTCAATAACGGACTCTTCGAGAGTTCCTGAGGGACCGAGCCAAATATCATTTTGGGAATAGGAACTCTGACAAACAGACGGTCCAAGAAGGACCTCAACACGTCATCAACATGATCATCGGTGGGGTCGATACCCCTCAGGGGCCGATGTTGAAATGCACCAAAATATCCATTACTAGGGAGAAGCGCACTTGGGATTACACGCCAAAGGGAACTTTATGTTTCAACGACGAGGACGCGGAAGGGATTGTACAACCCCACAATGACATACTGGTAATATCTGTACTCATATTTGAGTTAAACGTGTGTTAATCGATCCAGGTAGCTCGGCCAACATCATTCGATCATGGGTCGTGGAGCAACTCAGCCTGTTAGACCAAATCGTTCCTACAGCCCGAGTTCTTCACGGGTTCAACATGGCATGTGAGACCACCAAGGGTGAGATAACGTTGCCGATAAATACCGCTGGAACCATTCGAGAAACAAAGTTTTTTGTGATCGAAGGAGACATGAGATATAATGCTCTGTTCGGGAGACCATGGATCCACGAATGAGGGCGTTGCCTTCGACATTGCACCAGGGCTTGAAATTTATGACGCCTGATGGAGTTAAAATAGTCTACGGGGAGCAACCAGCCGCGAAAGAAATGTTCGCGGTCAAAGAGGTGATGCCAGCACCAACGATTCCAAATCAAGTGGTCGAAGGCAGGACAAAATAGCAATCACAGCTACCATCTTCGACAGATGTGAACAAACAAGCGTATATCGAGGATGATGATTATGGGATTCCCAGATCTTTTATCACCCCCGATAATTTCGATGCCACTAAGTCGACGGTTGAGGAACTGGAACAAGTCATGCTGCGAGAAGACTTGCTCGAATAAAAGGTATACATGGGCTCGGGGTTGAGCCCGGAGCTTAGGACAAAACTTATTCAGTTTCTTACAACTAACGAAGACTGCTTCGCTTGGTCCGACCTCGATATAACAGGTACCTCATCAGAGATAACCACTCACAAGCTGAGCCTGGATCCGAAGTTCCATCCGGTTAAACAAAAAAGGAGGCCCCAGTCCGAAATCAAACATGCTTTCATCAGGGATGAGGTAACTAAACTTTTAAAGATAGGGTCTATTCGGGAGGTCAAATACCCGGATTGGTTGGCTAACATAGTGGTAGTTCCTAAGAAAGGGAATAAATTAAGAATGTGTGTAGATTACAAAGACTTGAATACAGCATGTCCTAAAGACTCTTTTCCCTTACCCAATATCGACCGCATGATCGATGCTACTGCCGGCCATGAGACCCTTAGTTTTCTCGATGCATACTCCGGCTACAACCAAATACGGATGGACCCAGGTGATCAGGAAAAAACTTCCTTCATCACTAAATATGGCACATACTGTTATAATGTAATGCCATTTGGGTTAAAAAATGCTGGTGCCACATACCAACGCCTAGGAAACCGAATGTTCGAGAAACAATTAGGGAAGACAATGGAGGTTTATATTGACGACATGTTAGCTAAGTCCCTGCGAGAAGAGGACCATTTAAGACATTTGCAGGAAACATTCAGTATACTGAAGCAGTACAACATGAAGCTGAACCCGAAAAAGTGCGTGTTTGGAGTGGGTTCGGGTAAATTCCTCGGATTCATAGTGTTGAATCAGGGAATCGAGATCAACCCTAAAAAGATCAAAGCTATCGAAGATATCACGGTCGTAGACAATATGAAAGTCGTGCAAAAGTTGACCGGACGAATAGCCGCTCTGGGGCGATTTATTTTGAGGTCGTCCGATAGAAGCTACTGGTTCTTCGTAGTATTGAAAAAGAAGAACAACTTTTCATGGACCCCGGAATGCCAGCAAGCTTTGGAAGAACTCAAAAGGTATTTATCTAGCCCGCCGTTGCTTCATACACCGAAGGAGGACGAATAATTGTATCTTTACTTGGCGGTCTCGGAGATAGCGGTAAGCGGAGTCCTAGTTCGGGAAGAACAAGGTACGCAATTTCCAATTTACTATGTCAGGAGAACCTTAGACGAAGCCGAAACTAGGTACCCCTACCTAGAAAAACTGATGCTCGCTTTGTTAAGTGCTTCTAGGAAACTGAAACCATACTTCCAATGTCATCCCATATGCGTCATAACGACTTATCCATTAAGAAATATGATGCATAAGCCCAAGATCTCGGGCCAATTGGCCAAATGGGCCATAGAAATAAGTGGGTACGACATTGAATATCGACCTCGGACTGCCATTAAATCTCAGGTGTTGGCAGACTTTGTGGCTGATTTCACACCAACCCTAATACCCGAGGCCGAAAGAGAGTTGTTAGTTGACTCAGGAACTTCCTCGGGAATATGGACCCTCTTCACAGACGGTGCCTCGAACGCAAGGGGGTTCGGACTTGGCATCGTATTGAAGCCACCAACAGGTAATATATTTAGACAATCTATTAAGACTGTGAAATTGACTAACAACGAGGCCGAATATGAAGCCATGATTGCAGGCCTAGAACTATCCAAGAGCTTGGGAGCGGAAGCAATCGAAGCCAAGTGCGACTCCCTTCTTGTGGTAAATCAAGTCAATGGAACGTTCGAGGTCAGAGAGGAATGGATGCAGAGGTACTTAGACAAACTGCAAGTGACATTGCATCGGTTCAACGAGTGGACTTTACAACATATACCTCGGGATCATAACAGCGAGGCCGACGCCCTAGCCAGCTTGGGGTCTTTGATCGAAGACGATGAGTTCGACTCGGGAAAAGTCGTACAACTTATAAGGTCACTAGTGGAAGAAGGCCGCGCTGAGATCAACTCGATGAGCCAAACTTGGGATTGGAGGAACAAATACGTAGAATATCTCAGCTTCGGTAAACTGCCCTCAGATCCAAAAGAGTTGAGGGCCCTGCCTACAAAGGCGGCCTGATTCATCTTGTCCGAAGACGGAATCTTTTTTAGAGGAACATTTGATGGGCCACTCGCAATATGTTTGGGACCGGGTGATACTGATTACATTTCAGGCGCCGAGTCATTGATTCAGAAAATAATTAGAGCCGATTATTACTGGGTCGATATGGAAAAAGACGCAAAAGAATTCATTCAAAAATGTGACAAATGTCAAAGGGATGCTCCGATGATCCATCAACCCAGGGAGATGCTCCACTCAGTTTTATCACCATGGCCGTTCATGAAGTGGGGGATGGACATCGTAGGCCCTCTTCCGTCGGCACCAGGTAAAGCTCAATTTATACTAATTATGACTGGCTATTTTTCTAAATGGGTGGAAGCTCAGGCGTATGAGAAGGTTTGGGAAAAATAAGTCATCGATTTCATTTAGGATCACATCATATGCCGATCTGGAATGCCTGCCGAGATCGTATGCGACAACGGGAAGCAATTCATCGGTAGCAGAGTAACCAAATTCCTCGAAGATCATAAGATCAAAAGGATCCTATTGACACCCTACCACCCTAGTAGGAATGGACAAGCCGAATCTACCAACAAAATCATACTCCAAAACCTCAAAAAGAGGTTAACCGATGCCAAAGAGAGATGGAAGGAAATATTGCCCGAAGTCCTATGGGCATATCGTACGACTGCGAAATCCAGCACCAGAGCCACCCTGTTTTCTCTGGTCTATGGCGCCGGAGCTTTGATACCGATCGAGGTCGGGGAGCCAAGTATCAAATTCCGGTATGCAATAGAGGAATCGAACCATGAAGCCATGAATACGAACTTAGAGCTGTTAGATGAGAGACGTGAAGCCGCCCTTGTTCGATTAGCTGCTCAAAAGCAAAGGATCGAAAGGTATTACAACAGAAGGGCCAACCTTTGATACTTCAACATCGGGGACTTAGTATTAAGAAAGGTCACGCCGAACACACGGAGTCCGAACGAGGGAAAGCTGGGACCAAACTGGGAAGGACCTTATTATATCGTCAAAATCACCGGAAAGAGATCCTACAAGCTTAGAACGATGGGTGGTAAACAACTACCGAACAACTGGAATATAACTCACTTAAAGTGGTATTACTGCTAAGGTACGACCCTGTCCTTTATTTTTTCTTTTATTTTCATTACGAGCTGACACTTGCAAGTATCAAACAAGGGGCCATACGGAATATTAGGTCTGAAAGCGCGCGTCGCACTCTTTTTCCCTTGGACCGGTTTTGTCCCAAAATAAGTTTTACGGCAAGGTTTTTAATGAGGCAACAAGTAATCATGCTAACCTAGATTCGAAAGGCTGATAACGAATCGGTGACAACAACATTAGAGGCCTATCTTCGATCAACCCCGAATAATGGGGGAGGGG
>MCJB01048842.1:125063-140881 GCA_002018475.1 Nicotiana obtusifolia
GAAAGAGATTTCAGGATTGAAGGGTTGAAGATCAATAAGATTCAATGTAAGGGCCAAACGGTCAAATGAACCGTGCTCAAATAGACTGATTGAACCCTGACACAAAACTTGTACACATACATGGCAGAATAAACTGAAATCTCTTCTTTGCAAATGTCTTGTCCTTTAAAACTTTACCTTTACATTTCTCAAGGAATTCCCTGCATCTGATCCCCTGAAGGAAACGAGCCCAAGGTCTCCTAAATCTGAGTTCGAATAATCGCTCTCTCACTTCGGGACTGCCGTCCGAAAAACAAACTCAGACGGTCCAAGTTATTAGACCTCGAGGGCACGAAGCTTATTTGGCTACACCTGAATTAAAAGGCTAAGGCCATACTGGGTTAACGAAATCCGAGGGTGCGAAGCTTATTTGGCTACGCCAGAATTAAAAGGCTAAGGCCATTTCGGGTTAACGAAATCCAAGGGCGCAAAGCTTATTTGGAAATGCCCGAATTAAAAGGCTAAGGCCATACCGGGTTAAAGAAACCCGAGGGTACGAAGCTTATTTGGCTACGCCCGAATCAAAAGGCTAACGAAACCCGAGGGTGCGAAGCTTATTTGGCAACGCCCGAATTAAAAGGCTAAGACCATTCCAGGTAAACAAAATCCGAAGGCCACAACAAAAATAACAAGGAAGTAAAATTCCTTAAAGGTCGTGCTCAGCGAATTATAGAACTAAGCTACTTTGGGGAAGAATGTTTTCGGCAAGACCGATTCCCCATGATACCTCAAAACTAAATAAAGGTTGGAAGCAAAACACGTTCGAGCCCTTGAACACAACCCAACTATTTTATGCTAAGGCATTTTCGCGAATACAAATAAAAAAGCTGTGAAACGCAAGCCTCATATATATATATATGTATATGTATATATATATATATATGTGTGTGTGTGTATATATATATATATGTATATATATATATATAAGCGAATAGCCCGATACAAATTTTCACAAAGGTCGAGCCTCCTTGATACACAATATTGAGCACAGAAAGGGATAAGATCGAACATGAGCAACTTGATCTCGACTGGACCCCGCCTCGTCATCAGTATTTCCAGGGTTTTCTCATTCTTCGGACCCGATGGAACCCTTGGAATCATCTCCTTCGGGATAGGATAACTTTCTGGCCTCGTCTTCGGACATCTTGGCATCCTATCTTCGCCGATAAGTCAAAACCTCGAGCATGGATTTCCTCAAGGGACTGCCTATAGGATTGCCACTTCATATGCTCGACCACACTGTTTGACTGGTCTTGGACCGCCTCGGCATCAGCCTTGTACTGAGCCACCATTTCATCGGCTTCAGCTCGTATCATGGCAGCTTCCAACTTGGCCATCTTAAGCTCCCTCATTAGATTGTCTCGATACGAGACAACCAAACCAACTGGGATTGAAGTTCCTCGGCCCTTTTGGTCTGGGTCTCGACCTTTTCCTTTGCCGCTCTAAGTTGAGTTTCCACTGAAGTTAGTTGTGTCCGAGCTACCTCTTTTTCTGAGGCCAAACGATCCATCTAACCCCTCCATTCCTCGACCTCAGCTTTGACCATATCCATCTCAGTCCGAAGCTGATCGATCCGATCAAATTTCTGCTGAACCTGCGTATTTTGTCATTGAATCAAACTCTTCATCACTCGCTTCGAAAACTTTTACCTGCTCTACCAAGTCAGCATGATCCTTCCGAGCAACCTCCAGCTCTAAACGAAGGCCCTTGATCTCCCCTTCGAGTTGTTCATTGAGAAGTTTAAGGCTGTTTTTCTTCTCAGTGAGCTCCCAAATATCGGCCCCGCGGCGTTTGAACTCTTCCCAATATCATAGAAAAGCTTCGTGGTGGAGTACCGAGGCCTGCAAACACAAAGAAAAATATTACGGTCGATTGCGACGAAATCTAAACACATAATAAAGGTAAACTCAGCTACCCGATTCAACGCCTGTTGAGCTTCATTAAATAGGAAGGCGGCTTCCACCTCGTTTATTTTGGCTTGATCTTATTCAGTCACTAAACACTGAAGATAACTGGTCACCCCTACGGGGGCAGAAAGAACCCTGGCATCTTAGGGAAGGGAGAAAATGATGGTGTGTTTCCGATCAGGACAGGGAATCGATGGACCAATTTCGGACTAAAAGAAGTCCCGCTCGTTTCAAAGGGAGAGCTCTTTCTCGGTATCTTCAAATCACCGAACCCAATAGAATCTCCCGTGGCCATCGAGTTTACGCTATTGAAAAGACCACGAAAAGGGTCTCTTAATCTATGGACTCCCTCGAGGGGGCGTTCTTCCGCCACTTGGGCCTCATTAAACATCGACTCTATGAAAGAAGGTGAGTCAGCGATCTCGATCAGACCATGTGCTCCCCGCGGCGCTTCCCTCGTATCAAGGGAAGCCTCATCTCCTACTCCCACCTCGGCTTCCCCGATTTGATAAACATCACCTTCATCAACAATTGGTTCGGAGGTTCCTTGCCCTTCGACCCGGGACAACAGCGCTGACCACTAGGTCAAAGCCTTCATCACCTCCCCCGAGCTCATCCCTCAGCCGTTGAACCATGTCTGGGAACAATGACCAACTACTAGCACTACCTTTGGGCTTATTAGCCGATCTTTTCCTTGATCTCTTCTTCTCGATGTCCGGAGAACTCGAAGCCCCTTTTCTTTTTTTACCTTGCTCCGAAGCAGGGGGCTCGACGTGAGTATCATCGCCCGCGGACGGAGGCCTCATTTCGACATCTTTTGATAAACCTGCAAAAAAGAAGCAAAGCATGTTAGAAATCAACAGTGTAAAAACTAGGCCGAGCATAATTTGAAGAGAAAATCCCACCATGAGACCGTGCCTCCCACCGACCCTTCGAAAGCTCGCGCCATGCGCACTCGGAATATGGTTTTTGCGATACGATCCCCTCGACCCATTCCTTGAGTCGAAGAACTGCATCCGGCATCCGGGCGACGGCTGCATCATAGAAAATTGATAAGAAGAACGAAAGAAAAATGGCAAACAAATTCCCAAAGGCAAAGATATACTTATGCTTCATGTTCCATTTTTCAGGGAATGGCATGTCCTCGTCCAGGATGAGGTCCGACGTTTTCACTCGAACAAATCGGCCCAACCAACGGCGGTCCCGATCTTTATCGGTGCTTGAGAACGAGGCCTTACTAGCCCGTCGAGCAAGCTTTATCAGCCCCCCTCGATAGATTCGGGGACTGTACAGCCGCATGAGGTGATGGATGGTGAAAGGACACCCTTCGATCTTACTTACAAAAAGCGGAGGAGGATAACTATCCTCCAGAAAGAGGGATGAATTTGACCTAGTATCACTTGGTACCTTTTGCAAAAGGCGATGATGACCGGGTCCACAGGGCCCAACGTGAAGGGATAAGTGTAGACACATAGAAAACCTTCCAAGTGGAAAGTAATTGCTTCCTCGGGCGCGGGAACCACCACGCACTTGCCAACCCAGTTGCAGTCCTCTTTGACCTTATCGAGAACACTGTCGGTGATCGAGCAAATGTACCTCGAGACCGATTCACACCGGCCCGGTATTGAGGAAGTTTTCTCAACCTTGAAATCGGCTCTGGTTGAACACCTCGAGGGAACGAACATTTTTAGGAGAGGTTCCAGTATCGGTTCCTCGGTGACAACAGGAGAAACATTCTCAGTAGGTTCAGAAGAAGAGGGGGTTTTTCTTTGGGGAATGGATTTTGAAGTCTTTGCCATTATCTTTGAATAGAGGAGGAAGGAAAATGATGCTGATACGAAGGAGATATAATCCGTAGATAGCTTATGAAACACTTTCAGAAAACCAGAAAGCAAGAGGTCTTGATGATAAGAATGATGAAGTTTCTGTAAAAGAGCACGAACATTTGAATATAAAGTTCCCAGAGAATGAATAAAGAGGGTAATTATAGTCTTTCAAAATGGCAGATCGCATCCCGAAGCGGCAGACCATCACCTGGCACACATTTAATGCTTTAAAGGATGCGCTGATAGGATGTTTTTACTATCCGTATCGCGTACATCATGAGTCTATCGCCACTTATCAGAGTAAGAATCGGAAGCTCGTATAGTGAGAATCTGAGGCTCATATCGTTTCTCATCATTACTCTCCGAAAAACGAGGGGACTATCTGTATGCGGTCGAAATCGGGCCCAATTGTATATGTTCAAAATGGGGCTCGACTATTGCACGACTGATCGGGCTTAGAATGCGAAGGGTTGAAGATCGACCCCGAGTTTCATCGAAGCAGAACACGAGGCCAGAATTTCCGACCTCGAGAACACCGAGCCCGTGATTCGAAACCGATCTTGACCCCAAAAATGCTCGAGGGAAGATCGCCGAAGCTAAATAACGGAAAGCCAGAATATCCGTAATGAGACAAGCATCGCGGCGGGAATCTCGGCACAAATCAATAGAACCGCTTACTTAGCAAATCAGAAGATTTTTTACCTTATGCAGAGTTGTACCAAGTGTAGGATTCCCCTACTATATAAAGGGGGGTCTAATTATTTGTAAGGACACTTTTCTGATCATCAAAAAGACAGCTATAGATTGGTCTCTGAATCATTATCTCATTATCTTGTTCCAATTTCAATTATAATTAATCCCTCCCAAGAAGGACCAACCAACGTGGTCATCATTGTTTAGCTTGGGTGGTTTGCATTCCTTCATTTATTACTTAATTTTAATGTCAATTTGATTATTCGTCATTTGTATCAAATTAGGTCACGTATCCTTAAGACCACGTATAAATTCAATTGTTATTCGATTTTTAGGGTAAACACTTATAGTCGCCAATCTGCTCATCAATAATACTCCTAATGGAGAAGCATAAAATGAGTCAGAAGTATGACTTGTTCTATTGGCTCTATACAGTGATAGTAATAATACTTGGTTCTTAATCACAATTCACATTGAAACCTCCCAGAAATTCGACGGGAAACTCCCAAGATCCTTGAGCTTTAGGAGTTCAATCTTGCTATATCTCTACCAAAATCTGATATACTAGCAACATTGTAATTCCATATTTACTCGAGCTTACTCAAAAATCCCAAAAAAGCCATGCTAGGGAGGGTGAGGAATATATATCAAAACAGAACTACTCCTCTAGATCTAATATTAATAAATGGCCTAGTGGTAATGCACAAAACTGATATATTAGTATGGAAAGATCAAATCCATAAATCTTAAACTGAAACAAAAATTGAATCGAGACAAAAATTATTCACACCCCTATAGAAGTATACGTGGACAGTGTTTGATTATCCATTGCTGCGTGGGGAAGATAGGAGTACTATTTCCCCTAATCACCTATAGTTGCAACAGTAATAAGAGAAAAGGCCTCAAGTAGGAGTAATAAATACTAGTACTGGACACGGCCTTTGGATTTATTGAAAGTCTTTTTCTGACTGCTCTCTAGTTGACTTACCCTAATAGGTTTTTGCATCATTCCATTATGCTGGAATTTTCATCATTCCCTTCTTAAACACTCTTTTGCCTTTCCCAATCCCAAAGAAACTCTTCTCTGAGCCCCTGTCCTTACTGTGCGTTTTTGCTATGCATTTCAAACTTATTTTTATTTGCTTTATCTGAAATCAAGAATTTAATCCAGCCATTTTGGTAACATGATATTCCCTACGATTTCATCTCTGATGTTTGATTGGACATACCGTCTATCATAATTATACCGTGATACTTTTGTGGCATTAGAATTAATGGCAATAGAGTAAAATCTGTAACTTATATTTATCATCTTTAACTTTGTGAGCCCCTATGCTTACAATGTAAAATATTTTTTACACTATCTGTATAGTTTAACATGTGATGTTAAATTAATCATCATTTTTAATAGAGTACATGCAAATTACAATGATCATAAAAATTTATAAGTAATTATCCTATAAGTGAATTGATTAATATTCTTTGCATATTTTGTACAAGTCAAGTATAAAAACCTGCTTGGCATAGTCTCTTATGGGGACGAAACCTTACTTAGGCGGCCTTTATTACCCTTGAATATGGTTAATAAGATAGAGTTGAGAGAAACTTGAGATGAACTTTATTACCTCTCTTGCTTTGATATCAATGGTCCAGATTTTATGCACATGAGTCTCTCTGCTTTTTGACCTATTTTCTTTGTACAGGTTCTCTTTTTATCTTTTACTTGCAAAATTGACATTTGTTTTTTTACTTTTGGCAGTTCACAGGGCAAAGTCAACTTAACATGAAACATTGGTTGAATTTTCTTTACCAATAACAGCCCTATAGTGGCATCATTTCAAGTCTTTCAAGTTCAACTAAACTTTATTATTATAGCCAAAAAAAAAAAAGTCGAAAAAGCTTCAATATAAAGTTAACACAGATAGGCTCCGTTTTTTTCCCGAGAAAACATTACCTTTAAACTAGGAAAAACATTTGTTGAGATGAGCGTAAGTTGTTTTGATGATTAATAAATATTTTGCAAAAGAAACATGTTATCTGACGCCCGTTGATCAGAAGTTAAAGACTGTTTTCTAGCGCAAGTTGATTTGAGCTAGAAAAATGACTCTTGTTGATAAATGAATTTTTGTGGGAATTTGTGTTCAAAGTGAATTGATTATGAAAATACTTGCATGGAAAGGAAGATGCGTAAAAGAGTCTTTTAAGGGGAAAAATAAAATTTTTTTTAGGATTTATTTCCTTAAGAGGTGGCCCATTTATTTTAGGTCTTGAAGCTAAAATTGAAAAAGAATTCGGTCAACCTCACTCCTATATAAAGCATCATATTGTTGCCGTTGAAGACACACGCTATTCGCACAGTTTCAAGAAACTACTCAAGGCAAATAGCAATACATAGCAAGAAATGCTTTCGAGGATTCAAGTTGTTCAATTGAAAAACGTGTTCACGAAGATGAAGATGCTAAAGTTCTTTATTTGATAAGGGTTGAGTCAATTATTCTTTATTTTTAACCTATTCTGTTTATTGAGAAGTATAATTATAGGTAAATAATTTTTGAGAGTTTGTTTAATCGCTTTCTAAGCTAGAGTTAGTTTTGAAAGGGGTGGCCACAATTGAGTTGACTGTAGGGGTTAAGATACTATAGTTAGTCCCTCTGGTTATTCAGTTATAATCTAATTACTTTTTGAAGTTAGTGATGTTTGAGGCAAGTCCTACGAGGGTAGTGGTCATTTTTACTCCCTTGAGCAATGAGGTTTTCCACATAAAATTGTTGTGTAGTTTAATTTTCGCACTTCACTTTTTGTTTGAAATTACTTAGGTTAAAGAATCAAGTTCTTTAACAAGCGAAAATTTTGTAAGACACTATTCACCACCCTCTTTTGTGTCTAGGCGCATCCTAAAATAATAATATTCGAGCTTAGTACATCTTAATTAACTCGTGATCATGAAAAAATAAGGAGATTAGTGTAGTATAGATAACATGGATAAGATTAAGGTGACTATAGCCATGAAACAAAAATAAGATTTGACGAGCGTAGAACACAACACAAAATTGAAGCTCGCTAGTCGAAGATAGTATAGTAAAATGTCTTCTCCACAGGGATTAGATTTAAATAATATTCAGGTAATTTCTGGGTTAAATGCTATTCAAGATGTTTAATACTTTGATTTGGGATGATCATGAACTACAATTAATTACTAAAAGTAAAACAATTGACAATTGATCGCAAAGAACTAGAGACTAGCAGAATTAGGTTGTTATCAATGTGAGAAATAAGGGTCATGACCTGATAAGTGCAAGATTGTCATCCAGGAATTGACACTGTTTATTTTCCCTATTAATATTCTATTGATTCCTCGAATTCAACAGGTTAATATCCTATTATTCTGACTTAGGTTCCTCTCTCGATTAAAGCTAAACAATTCAAATAAGCTAATATGAAGTGCGGTGAAACTTGCAAGAATCTCTTGATAAGAATGGTCTAAGAGAAACTTCTCTCGAATATCTCTCAATCTTAATTCAAAAGGTAGATCACGAAGCTCTTTCCATTACTTTAAAGAAGTACCAAAATAAATTAAGGCCTGTGTTGCAACAATATTCAATATCATGCTCTTCTTCCGATTAAATACGATAGTAAATAAAATCACAACTAGAATTAAAGCCCTTCTAATAAATTCCAGCAGTCAAACAATAATCAAATTCATAGATAACAATCAAGTCACGAAATCATGTCAAAACCTAAGGGAAACTACTCCATAATCATGGATGAAATCATCGCAAATAGAGTTAAAGAGTAAGAAAACATCAATCCAACGTTACAATCCAAACTCCCGTATTGAATTGATAAAAAGATGGTGAAATCTTGTGGCTTGAGGCCTCCAATACTCTCCAAAAGCTCCCTAGGTCAAAAATCCCTAAAATAATGTGTTTTTGGTATATTTATACCATGTAGGAGTGGGCCCGGACAAAACTACCCTTTCCAAACTGAAATACAAAAATACTCTGTAAAAATTACACAGGCGTGGTGCACGGTACATCGCCTCATGCGGTGTGCCAGTGGAGAAGTTCAGAGAGTAATTTCTGGTGGACAACAGCAAAATACACTGCCGCATAGCCGCATGCGCCGCTCCACGCGGTGCGGCTGTGTAAAATTTTCAGAGTAAATTGTTTTCTTCATTTTTTGATATCCAGACTCGGTCCTCGAGTCCCGAACGCGTTCTCGATTTATTTCTTGGGCTTTTACTCAGACTTCAAAGCTCCAAATTGTTCGATTTAGCTCCCGATTATCTTTTTAACGCGGAATCACTTCCTGCAAGGCATAAAATACATAATAAAGTGCAATTCACTATTATTTAATCTCAAACCTACGTAAAGTGCTGTAATTAGAGTGCAAAACATGGCTAAAATACGGGTTTCTAGCCTACCATCAACAGTCCACGCTTAAACCATCGCTTGTCCTCGAGCAATCAAACTACACTTCACATAGAGACGACCTTCTTATCAGACAACATCCCTAACGCATCACGCCAATAATATTAAAAGCAGACTAAGCACCCTATTATTACATTTTAGCCTCAAGACTCGACTCAAAAGCACCATGCATTTTCTTCAAAAACCTGCTCACTTACTCTAACACAGAGGCCAAGGACATTACTTTTCCTTCATAAGTCATGTGACCTTACACAATCAATAAAGAGTAGTTCCATATACAATACAGTTCAAGAACAATTAGGAACTCAAGATAGAAAGAATTAACTCACTCTCAGAAATAAAATTCATGTGCCACAGAAGACTTACCATAGGCTTGCCTGTAGAGTAATACTCAACTAATTGAGCTCATTCGGTCCGGGATCAAGTAGGACTTAATTTGGTTGTAATGTAGGTTGCGGGACGGGGAGGATATATTTTGGATAATAGTGACTACACTTCCCTGAGCACTTTAATACATACAGTTTCACCAATTCAAACCCCACACTTATGTTGAACCAAACCCCAATCTTCACATCATATTAGCACCAAAACTCCTAATTTCTTTAAACGCAAACACATCAAGATTTACCACTTGTAAGGAATAATTTTTCTCTATAATATATACAAACACTAACTTTTTTTTTCTTATTCTAAGTTCTGATTTTTTTTTCAATTCCCTACCAGTGGCTCTCATAATTTTTTCAAACAGTGCACATTTCTTCTTTTCTATAGTTCCACTCAAAAACCTAACCATACCTCCACTTAGTTTTTTGCAAGCTCATAAAATATTGCAAGTTCTCATGAGAGGTAAAAAGTTCAAATAAATGATCAATTCAACAAACGGGTATGGCTTGTAGTGTGGTTGCCAAAGAAAATAAGATTACATGCTCAAGGGGCTAACTAAGATAGACATTAATTAGGCGGGTCACAGGCATATACTTGGCTCAACAAAGAAATGCCTATATCACTTCCTAGTCTGAACAAGACTGCTATTTCACTTTGCAAATATACAGAGCAAGTTCTGGCCATCAACTGACTTGCACAAAATATCACAAAACCTCACGCACACCATGTCACATAACTCACTTAGGATCGGATCTATCCCAACTCTCTATTCACAGTAGTTAAGAAAAATCGAGATCAACAAATTAAGGCACTATGCAAGAGTCAAGAATTGAGACTAGACATCACAACTTAGGCTCTCACCTTTCTTAGGGCACAACAAAGTCAAGAAAAGTCATCCCCATTTAACACAATAGCACAAGACTTTTCTATTTCTAATAAAAGAAAAACTAACTACACCTGGTTCAAGCAAAACCCTTGGAAAGAACCGCGCACAAAGAAAAATCAAGGGAGAATTGTTACACTACCTAAGAAAATAAAACAAAGATGAAAGACAATTTTTTTTCTTCGACTTTAATCCATCAAGAAGACAGTCAAGGAAATCCATCATCGGGAAAAGTAAAAAAAATCAAATAAAAAAAAACACCTAATACATATTTACATCACCCACCCCATAATTTAAATTATTACATGTCCCCATAACACACAAAAAAAAAACAAGAGGAAAAGGAAACTCCCCCGAATCATCTAGTCCGGGTCTGAATCGAAGTCGGGATCCACTTTGCATGCCCTACCCAGTGCACACATCCATGCTAAAAGTTTCTTTTCTGCCTTTTGGGTACACCCCACACTTATCATGCTTACCCTCTCCATCTTGCTCTTTTAGGGCCCTTGCCTTGAATTCAGAGTGTGCAGTCAGCTCGTCTCTAGGTGCTCCCGTTGCTCACTCCATCTTGAAAACCACCATTTCTTCTCCCACTCTTAGCATGAGCTACATTTCCTGAATGTCCAGAATTGCTCAGTTAGTAGCTAAGAAGGGTCTCCCTAAAATCAGAGGGAGCTCCCTATTCTCTTCAATATTCACCATGATGAAGTCCACAAGAAATACAAATTATCCACCGAACTAGCACATCTTCCATTATTCCTTCAGGTATGATTGTGGCTTGATCAGCCAGCTGCAAAGACACATGTATCCATATGATTTCTCCAATCTCCCTCCAATTTCCTGAAAATAGACAAAGGCATAAGATTAGAAGCACCTGAATCACACAAAGATTTTTTAAATTTAGTATTTCCTAAAGAGCAAGGTATAGTAGAACTCCCTAGATCTCCACACTTTTGAAGGAGCTTATTTTGCAGAATGGCACTACAATGCTCTATGAGCTTGACAACCGATGTCTGTTCTACTTTCTGCTTGTTGGATAATACTCCTTCAGAAACTTAGCATAGGCTGGCATCTGTGAAAGCACCTCTGGAAAGATATATTCACATGCACATGCTTGAGCACTTCTAGAAAATGCCTGAATTATTTGTCTAGCTTCTCTCTTCTTCGCTTCTAGGGGAAGGTAGAGCAGACATGTATCTGCTCTCCTCCCATCCTCCTTCGTCTTCTTCTGAGCTCTATGTCTTCCCCTTCTTCTTCTTCAAATCATCATCTACCCTCACTTCACCTTCTTGAATGTTGTTATTTTTTTGCTCCTCCACAATCTCTACATGTCCTTCAATCAACTTATCCTTTTGTTTTGCAATGGGGTTCTTCAATACATGCCCACTTCTCAAAGACACCTCATTTATTATTTCTTTTGGATTTATTTCAGTATCAGCAGGGAGAGTTCCTAGGACCCTCTCAGACAATATATTCGCAAGTTGTCCCACCCGTCTCTCCAAGTTCCGGATGGTTGTGCCATGAGTTTCAAGTCTCTCATATGTCTTAATGGTAGAATGCCTTCATTAGATCTTCCATACTAGACTGATTGGACTGTTGAGGCTGGTACTGTTGTCTCTGCTTATTTAGAAAACCTGGAGCTCCTTGTCCCTGGGGTCTGAAGTTATTCTGTTGCCACGCATTCGCACTACTACTGGGTGAACTTCACAAAAATTCGAGGTGCTCTGACCCATGGAAGTGAAATAATTACTACTCTGGTAGTCGCCTTTGTCAAAGCTTCTCACAACATTTACCACTTCATCTGTAGTCGAGACCTGACACTTATGCGTTGGATGACCTATTCCATAAAAGTCACAGACTGATGATGGCTGGCTCTGGACCTTGGCTAAGGTTAAATTTCTTACCTCTCTGGCCATGGTGTCTAGCTAGGCTTGCACTGATATGTTAGAGTCTACCTGGTGAACCCCAGCTGATTTTCTTCTATCATTACTCTCATCAGGCCATTGGTTAGCATCTTCATAGAGCTCATCAAAAATTGAAACAATCTCCTCAGGAATCTTCTTCATTAAAGGACTTCCAACTACAGTACTCAGAGTTCGTCATGAGGAAGGTTTCAGTCCATCCCAAAAGTCCTAGAGTTGCATCCGCAATTCGATTCCAATTATTCTGACACTTTCTCACTATCTCCTCGAATCTTTCCCAAGCTTCGAAGACCATTTTATTGTCCTTCTGGTGGAAGTTGTGAATTTCCTTTCTGAATTTCACTATTTTTGCAGCTGAGAAGTACTTGTCAAGGAGCTTTTTAGTCATTTTTTCCCATGTCTTGATCGGCCCAGTTGGTAAACTTCGAAACTAGTGCTTTGCATCATCCTTCAGTGAAAAAAGGAATGTCGTTAAGTAGATTGTATCTTTTGACACTCCATTGTACTGGACGGTGTTCATGATTTTGTTAAAGTCGTTAGGATCTTCATTCGCCTTCCCTATAAAGACACAATTATTCTGAATGATTTGAAGTAAACGTTGCTTCAACCTAAAATATTTGTTGCTAGAGGTGGAGGTCTGACACTTGACAGTCCATGATAGTAGATTGATCTGGCATAATCACCTAATGCTTTTCCAAGTTTGGGAGCCATATTTTCAAAACCGGTCTTCAACCAGAGGTCGATTTAGATTGAATCTTTGACCCCCATCATCTTCGATAGTCTCATCAGCAGCTCTAAGGGTTGCTTCAGCTGCTATCCGTGCAACTTGTTCTCTATGTTGTGATGCCTCTTTTGTAGCTAAGTCTACCCTATCATCACCGTCCTTAGCCATGTGTTCTTGGGTTGAAGATGGCCCTAAGAATTTTCCGGTGAGTTCTTTCTCTTTCCTTAACTGTCGCAGACGCTTTTCCACCTCTGGATCGTATGGAATTACTTCTTTTGAAGAAGATCGAGTCATACACCAGAGAAGTTAAACCCATTGCCCTGCACACCAGACAAAACCCGTGAAGAATAAAATAAAATTGGTTCTTGAATTAACACCAAAAACTAATTGTGAGCACTATTGATTTTCAATCCCTGGCAACGGCGCCAAAATTTGACGAGCACAGAACACAACACAAAACTAAAGCTCGCTAGTCAAAGATAGTATAGTAGAATGTCGTCTCCATAGGGATTGGATTTAAACAATGTTCAAGTAATTTCTGGGTTAAATGCTATTCCGGATGTTCAACACTTTGATTTGGGATGACTATGAACTACAATTAACTACTAAAAGTAAAACAATTGACAATTATTCGCGAAGAACTAGAGACTAGCAGAATTAGATTGTTATCAATGTGAGAAATATGTCATGACATGATAAGTGCAAGATTGTTATTCAGGAATTGACACTGTTTAATTTCACTATTAATATTCTATTTATTCCCTCGAATTCAACAGGTTATTATCCTATTATTCTTACTCAGGTTCCTCTCTCGATTAAACCTAAGCCGTTCAAAAAAGCTAATGAAGTGCAGTGAAACTTGCAAGAATCTATTGGTAAAAATGGTCTAAGAGAAACTTCTCTCAAATATTTCTCAATCTTAATTCAAAAGGTAGATCACAAAGCTCTTTCAATTACTTTAAAGAAGTACCAAAATAAATTAAGGCTTGCGTTACAACAATATTCAATATCATGCTCCTCTTCCGACTAAATACGGTAATGAATAAAAGCACAACTAGAATTAAAGCTCTTCTAATAAATTCCAGCTGTCAAACAATAATAAATCCTCATATAACAATCAAGTCACGAAATCTTGTCACATCCTAAGGGAAACGACTCCATAAACATAGAGGAAATTATCACAAATAGAGTTAAAGAGTAAGAAAATATCAATCCAACGTTACAATCCAAACTCCCGTATTGAATTGATGAAAAGATAATGAAATTGTCTTGAGGCCTCCAATGCTCTCCAAAAGCTCCCGAGGTCAAAAATCCCTTAAAACGTATTTTTGGTGTATTTATACCATGTAGGAGCGGTTCCGTACGAAACTACCTTTTCCAAGCTGAATAAAAAAAATACTCTGTAAAAATTGCACAGGCGCGGCGTACGGCACGACACCTCATGTGATGTGCCGGTAGAGAAGTTTAGAAAGCGATTTCTGACGGACACATCACAATACACTGCCGCGCCGCCCCATGCGTCGCCCCATGCATCGCGACTGTGTAACTTTTCTAGAGTAAATTGTTTTCTTCATTTTTTGATACCCAGACTCGGTGCTCGACCCCCGAACGCGATCCCAGTTTATTTTCTTGGGCTTTTACTCAGACTTCAAAGCTCAAAATTATTCGATTTAGCTCCCGATTATCTTTTTAACTCGGAATCACTTCCTGCAAGGCATAAAATACCTAATAAGTGCAATTCACTATCATTTAAGCTCAAATCCACATAAGGTGCATTAATTCGAGTGCAAAATGCGGCCAAAACACGAGTTTCTAGCCTACCATTAGGATCCTCCAAAATAAACACGCATATTAAGCTAACGTTGGACATGGATTTGGTTAAAAGTTGGAAAAAGAGTTTTTGAAGTTGTGTTAAGAAATAATTTTTTGGAAGTTTAATTGTATTTGGATATGTATTTTATTAGAAAAAAATTAAAGTTTGAGTGGAAGAAAAATTTTTACCCAAAAACTGCCCTAAATTAAACTAGATTTTGGGAACTTGAAAAAGAATTTCAATTTTTTTTTAAAAAAAAAACTGATAATATTCCATAAAAAAATAATACTTTAAAATTTTTTGAAAACAAATATCAAAATCTGTAACCAAACGGGAGCTAAGCGTTGCCAAGTATTATCATTTTACTAAAATGAGTCTAAGTGAAGAGCATATTGATTTTTTATGTATTGCCAAATTAAGCTAAAGCAAATTAGGTACGTTTCAATAGCCAGTGACTTGTGAAAAATCTTCCTAGTTTTGGTTTGAATAAATATTTTCATCTCCTCTGTCCAATAGTGGGTGCAACTTCACAGAATGGACATAATTAAAACCAAAATAGAGACCTTTTGATTTTCTCTTGTACTTTTGGTGGATGCATTTTGACGAACTTTTCCAAATAGTTACATTGTAGCCAACGTTTTCGAATACTCTGACCGAAGTGGAAAAGAACAAAAAGAACTTTCCTTTTCTGAATACATATACATCGAAGAAGAAAGAATAAAAGGTACTCTTTCGTCTCAACTTTTTACATCTAGTATTTGTTCAATGCTACTATATGTGTTTTCAAATTAATTGTTCACTACTTTAATTAAGATTCAATTTGACTAAATAAATAAAGGGACTACCACTCTTCCCTTTTAGATCTATTCCTAAGAAGTTATACATTTTATATGAATTTAATATTTTTATATACCAATAATATAAAAAAAAAAAATTACACTAATATGTTGATGAATATTAGTTAACTCAAACGGAAAATACACATACATTATGGGTGTGTTTGGTACGAAGGAAAATATTTTTTAATTTTCTCATGTTTGGTTGGGTTAAATATTTTAGAAAATATTTTCCTCATGAACTCATTTTCTCCCAATTGGAGGAAAATGTTTTCCCTATCAAGAGAAGGGAAAATATTTTTCAAAACTCCTTCTCCGCCTTCCCCACCCTATTCCCCATCCCCACCAACCCACCCCCATA
>MCJB01048842.1:141169-155799 GCA_002018475.1 Nicotiana obtusifolia
GAGGATCAAGTCATTACGTAGTTTATAACAAGTGAGTTTTTTTTTTTTACATGATATAAAAAGTATTTTTTTTATTTCAACAAAAAAGTACTTTATTTTCATAGAAAAAGTATTTTCTTTCATTTCAACAAAAAAAGTATTTTCTTTTCATGATGTAAAAAAAATATTTGTTTTCATTTCAACAGAATAAGTATTTTCTTTTATTTTAATAAAATGAATACTTTATTTTCATGTTGTAGAAATAGTACTTTCTTTTTCAACCAAAAAATGAGTATTTTCTTTTTAGTTATGGCATAAATTTTAACGTTATTTTTGCGTAGAAAAGTAAGCAGCACATTAGTTCCTTTGGGTTTGTGTTAATATTTAGAAGAATAATTAAATTCCTTAAAGAAAATAGAGTTCTAAAAATGTTGGGTATTTGGGGGGGAGAGGGGAGGGGGCAAGCAAGGAAACATGGGGACTTGGGGGAAGGGGGGGTGAGGAGAATAGCATAAAATAATATTTTTTTAGTTCTCTAACCAAACACTAAGAAATATTTTCCGGAAAAAATTTTTTACTTACCAAGAAAACAAGGAAAAATAAGTGATAAAACCCCACATTTTCATGATTTTCCATAAAAAATATTTTCCTTCGTACCAAACACTCCGTATGAGTAAATTTTACACTCTCTTCGCCGACCTCCCCGACACTTCAAAAATCAAGACTTTTTCTTTCTGGTTTTCTACAATTAATTGTTTATTGTTGTAATGCTTCTTCTATATTGATTAGCTTATGTTTTGCTATGCTCATAAAAGGCTTTTTGCTGTTTTGACTTGTAACGTATATATTTGTTGATTAATTTAATAATTTAGAAACTATTTACATTTTCGTTAACTAATAGATTCAGAAGAATTTCAAAATGCCGTACATGCCAAAATACGATAGGATTTCAGATTCGCAGGAGCACATCGCAACTTCTACCGCGACTGTGAAAAGGAACGGTTTGGTACAACATGAGATCGAATTGGTTCTACTAAAGAACTTTGGAGAAATGCTTCAAAAAGGGAGCCCTGACATGGTATTCACTTTTATCTGAGCATTCAGATGATTCTTTTAAAATGCTTGCAGATTCTTTCATAAAGATTCATGCAGGGGCCAGAAAGGTCCAAGCCAGGAAGGCAGACATATTTAGGATAGCTCAAGATGAGCTCCAATTGTTGCGGAAATTCGTAATCAGATTCTAGAAAAAGAGAATACTGCTACCGGCCGTACCAGACGAGGGGGCAGCGGAGGCATTACAAAGGGTTTGAATCTGAAGAGCTCCGACGCCTTCCAAAAGCTGAAGAAAAACCTGCTCGAATTCCAAGCGACTACGTGAACAGATATTCCTAACCTTTATGAATCAAAAGTAAGAATAGAAGAGGATCAGTTCAGAGTTCCCAACATCAACGAAGGGACTTGTGATAATGGAATAATGATGTTTGACTAATACAAAATTTTAAAAAAAAGGCTTTTAACACATAAAATAGATATAGTATAACATATTAAAAATACTCTTAATATTTGTGGTGTTGATCATGTTAGGTCATCGTAATATTGCCAAATAAATACGTATTCGTGGGGTTTAGTGATGATGACGAAAATGGGCATATTAAGATTTTAGTGAGAGAAACAGTAAAAAAGGAAGGATGAAGGGAAGGAAAGTCAAAGCAGCAGTAGAGGAGTAGCTAGCTTAGCCCAGCAGTTGGTAGTATTTGTATGGTGTAATCATTTCAAGATAGAGAGAGATAGGCCACAGAAAGGAGTATCAGAAACGTACTTTCCCTTTACAGAATTAGAGAGGAGAGACTGAATTTACAGAGGAATTTACCCTTTTCCTTTTCTCGTGATATCTCTGCCTCTACTCATAATTATACCTACGCTACGTTGTTTCTTTAGACCTAGACAGTAGACACTGCCAACTAAAAAACAGCTCTTTTCAAAGGCCAAAGCAAATTATATTGAAGTTGCATAAGGAGAGAGTTTCTTTTTCTTTGCTTCAAGTTTTACAACTCCAGGTGAAAAGTAAACTGTATGGATATATAGAGGAGTCTTATACATATATATATCGAGGTGCTGGAAAGAATTAGCTAGGAAAATATATAATGGGAAATTGTGAAAGGAATAATGGGGGAGTGAGGCAATATACAAGATCAAAAGTTCCTCGTTTGAGATGGACACCTCATCTTCATCAATGTTTTCTTCTTGCTATTCAAAAACTTGGAGGCCATGACAGTAAGCTCTTGCCTCTTCTTCTTCATCATCACGAAATATATATCCATGTAAAATTCGCAGATTTCTAGTACAGTAATGTTTTTTTTTTTTTTCCTTCTTGTTAATGCTTTCTGATCTATCTAATGCGCAGAAGCTACACCTAAGCTTGTTCTTCAGATGATGGATGTGAGAGGACTAACAATATCTCATGTCAAAAGTCATCTCCAGGTATACCTAGTATTTATTCCAAGAATGAACATTCCTTTTCCCCCTTCTGTTTTCCAACTTATTATGTGAATTCATCGTTTTTGTATATTTGTTTCGAACAGATGTACAGAAGCATGAAGAGTGACATCAACTGGCAAGGTTTATATTCAGGACTTCTCTAATTCTACTATGTGTTGTTTAATTTGTGGAGAAAAAATAAAATGAAAAGGAAAACGATATATTATTCCAGACTTGATGATCCCACATGCATATATAGAATCTTGTATTTTTTTTGTTGTTGACTCTCAAGCAGGAGAAAGAAGCAAAAGTCAACCTGCAGGAAAATTACAGTCCCTAGAAGATGATCATTCTCATCATCAACAAGAAGAAGTATTATGTGTTAAACAAGAAAAAGTTTTGACATATCATTCATGTTGTAGCCCCACCATTGAAAGATCAGAATCTCCATTCCTTTACAATATTCCTCTGCCCACTAAAATGTGAGTTTTATTTGTAAGCTTTATTTATGCCTTCACTCTCCAAAAGAGTTCTAGCTAATTAACAAACTCGCTCTGTACGATTTTTTTTATATATTTTAAATTGTTAATTATTAACTAATCCCATAACTTTTTATGTAATTTATATATATATATATTTCTAAATTCATAGTCAGATCAATTGAACAGTTTGACTCTGGAAATTCACGCTATGTTACATAAATTGAGATAAAGGAAGTAACAAAAAAGGATTTAAATTTATGCCGAGAAACGTCGGTTTCTTTTCCTTTCATTCTCTTTAGGGTTTTAAGTTCTACCCTAATCGGATTACTTAATAAGGTAATTATAATTAAATTTCTGTGATAGACAACTCAACAAAATATTAATAACCTGTTATAATAAATTAAACTACGTAAATATATTTATCCATATATCATTAACTACGATATTCCTCTCAGTGCTCGAACGGAGACCACAAGTTGTAAACCAGAGAGTCTGCAAAATTGCAGGGAGAGAATACGTGAAGCAGTAGCCAATTATCCGTATAGTGGTGATGATTACATGCAGACTATTAGTTATACTGAGAAAAGTGGGGTAAATAATGCTGATAAGAAAGGAATTACTGGTTTAAGATGGCAACAGATTTGTGATACACAAAGAGAAGCAGTAGTTCCCCTGTGCCATACTGCCTCTCTCTCATCACTCGATGTTTTTCAGAGTTCTAATCTTCTTACCAATGCTGTTCAAGAGTCTGAAAATTTTATGGTACATTACCCTCCACTTTAACTCTACTTCAACCTACGTTTCTTGCCTTATATTTTAGCTTCTTAATCTTATTTTTTAGTACTATCAGGAATTACATTATTGAAGTATGTGATCATCTATCTCTCCAAAAAGATTAACTTGTTAGAGAGAGCATGCTATTATATGTTTTATTATGTCTTCAAAAGCACATCCCATCATGTGAGGCCTGATTCTGTTTTTTACCCATTGGCCAATTTTTTTGAGTAGGGATGAGCTTGATTGCAGAACTTTTATCTGCTCACATATCATATTGAACTGTGTGATCATCTAATCTGTTAGAAAAAATACACTTGTATAGACACTTAACTAAATATTCTCTATGAGCTAGACGAGACAATTACACAGTTCTAACAATGTTATATTTTAGATGACACAATAGTAAAAAAAATATTCTTATAATGTCGGGATATATCAGTTGAGCTTTTCTCTTTGACTTGAGTGTAAGGTGGTAATTACAAGGTCTACTTTCAAGTGTCAACTGTAGTCATGCAGCATATACTTCCTTTTTCTATATTTGCCTGTGAATACTTGCCTGAACGTTGACTGATACTACAACATAGAGAGGCCTTGATTCTTGGTCTTGGGGCACAACTGGCGAGCCGTAACAGTCTTATTTAGGTACACTAAAAAGAGAGCATACACTCTGATAATTCTATGAGTATTCTGACAGAAGTTATATTTGCCTTATCTTCTCTTGGTCAGTACACCTACTGCTTTCTTTTTACTGCGTTCCTTTTGCCACGAAGAGAGATAAAAATATAGGAAATACTCCCATATTTTTAAGTGCTAACCAAAAAAAAAGAAATAACATTGTCTTTCTTGCCTTTGCTCTTTGTTTTTTCTGTTGAAGTATGTACGTCGATATTATATTTATTAGTACTATGTGTTGGTCAGTTTTCGACATGAACAAACATGTTGAAGAGGAATTTAATGCTGCAGTCTAGTTTTTTTTACCTAAATTTCTATATTTTATTCTAGCAAAAACTATGCTTTAATTTGGTCATGTTTTGGGTAAAGAAAAATCCTGATGGTTGGACTTGAAATTCTCTTGACTAAATCGGAAATGGATATTAATGCATTTTGGAGCAGTGGAGTGGAAACAAATATGGAAATAGCAACAGCAGTGACTTTATAACAGTGGGTCACCTCATTTATGAAGTAATGAGTGAAACCTATATGGTACTACGTACTTTTCTGCCAGGTTACAGATCAAAATACAGATATTTTTGCTAACCTAATTTTAGTAGAAAACTTTTGACTGATAATTAATTATGATATGCTATCATATAATCATAAGCCACACACACAAAATTTCTTTGGTGCCCCTTCTAACTCCATGTGATCTACCCATTTTTAAGGGATTGATATTTAGAATTCAAAAGGTTACATATTTAATGAACTGCATTTGAATATGTTAAAAGTGCGGAAGAAAAAGAAGAAGAAGAGAAAAGCCTAATCTTTATATGTATAAAACTAAAACCTCACTAGTAGACATGGAAAGGTTAAACAAATAAATTTAGCATGTGCATTTTTTCATAAATTTGATGGATAATTTTGTTATTCAGTTGTCCATGCAAGAGGATGGGGACTGGAAATCATCAAAGAAGCGTAAATTTGAGAGCTTGAGGAAGATAAAGAATGGAGAAGAAGAAGAAGAAGAAGAAGATAGACGTTGTAGATTGTCATTGTCTCTCTCATTGCACCATCCTACAAATGAGGCAATCTCTTCATTCTCAGACTGTAACTACTGGAATTCTTCCTCAGAAAAGCATAGTCTTAATCTTGACCTATCTATTGCCTTGTCGTGACTCGTGAGTGAATGAGACTTGCATGCAGAATCCCCTTTGTTGAATAAGGAGTATTAACTCTTAATTGGTTACCATATTTTGCTTATTGTCGTTTCAACTGCATCTCTTAACTTGCATACAAAATAAAATCTCTTAACTTGCTAATTCTACTCTTTTTTATATTTTAACTTCTTAATTATGCTCACCTTACTAGATTTATCTCTTCTCTATGTTTGCTCTCAGCAAAATTTTCGGACTTGTCGCCTTCTATCTAGTAATTCGCCAGTTTAATAAGATTTAACTCCACGTCTAATGAAATATACCAATTTAATTCTATGAATAAGTTAGTATATATAATATATTCTCACTGCGTAAAATGAAACTTTTAACTTACTCGAGGGTAAACTTTTCCAACAATTTGAGTGATAAAAATTTATACGAAACAGGACTTCTGATTTTTAAAATCAGAATGAGACGTCATCGTGATATTATAAACATGTATTGATGTTAGTAGAAACATTTTAAGAAAAAGTAGGTCGAATCAAAGTGTATATATGTGGCTGTCAAAAAGCAGAATGAAGCGCATACTAATTATTTAATAGTACTATGTAATTAGTAGCATTTATAGATTGACTATTGTTTTAAACTTACTCCCGTTGTCCCAAAATGCTCGACACTTTTAGCTTAGGAGTTAGGATTCAAATTTAATTGAACTTCTTCTAACATTTTATAATGAATTCTTTTGTCATCTTTAATACGAGAAAATTACAACCTATATACTCCCCGTCTCAAATTATCCGTTGTGTTTCTCTTTTAGACGCTCATTAAGAAAACCTTAATTAGAAGTAATTTTTGACTATTTTACCGTTATTTATGTCTTAAGATATAATCTTTATTTACTCGTACTTATGTGCCATCTCCATCTTCAAGAACAACTACTATTACGAAGGATAAAATGAGAAAATGATTATGTCTTGAACTTCTAAAATGACAAATAATTTGAGACAACTACTTTTAGAAACTACGACTAATAATTTGAGACGGAGGAAGTAATAAATTTCTTGTAATTCGTGAATATTTCAGTTTTATTAAATCTAAGAAAGTTTGAATTAGCCTTCACTTAGGACAAGAAGAAGATTGACTGGAGGCATAGGGAGTATTCGCAGTTTATCAGTATTGGTGTGACATTCTTTGATCTTAGTTAATATTTTAGTAAAGTATCAAGTTATTCTTTATCTACTTCAAATTTCCGTACTAATTGAGCAGGATGATTCAATTTGAAACTCGAGTAGTATTTGGACAAATTTTGAAAAACTAGGAGGCCAACACATGGCCAAAAGGGGCAAGTACCATAGGAAAGGGAGAAAACATACGCACAAAGAAGTTTGGATATTAATCAAAGAAAGAGAGAACGTTACCTCGAGAATAGAAAAGCTCTAATTAAAGCCTTTTAGGTAGATTTGCCCTCAAATACTTGCAATTAGTCAAAAACCAAAGATATATTTTCACATGAAACATCATTTCCAATTATTGTCGAAGGCCCTACATGAATTATTAGACCTGGTTCTTGGGGATCCAATGGTCTTCTTTTCAAATTTCAACAATTTGGTGAACCATATTTGGTCCATAGAATTCCCACAAGGTAGCAGTACTATCCTACCACACTCGAAAGGGTTAATTTTATTTTTATAATCAATAAAGTACTCAAGTTTCAAAGATAGTGAAACTTTGCAGTGTGAAATTAACCTACAATTTGGCCAAGTTAGACTTTTATCCTCACAGATAAAACAATAACAACAACAATCCGATATAATCTCATAAGTGGAATCTGGGAAGGATATAATGTACGCAGCCTTATTCCTTCCTTGAAAGGACAGAGAGACTGTTTCTGATAGACGCTTGACTAAAGAACAGATGAAAGAAGCACTATAGCAAGTAATATCAATACAAGATATTAGAAAACAAATCCCAAGATAGAAAAAAAAGTATGAAAAAAGTACTAATAGTCAGTAATAATAGTACAAGATATGAAATGATAGCAAACTAAGGGCGTTCGGAAGGCAACTAACAACAGTACAAAATATGTGGTACTAGCAAACTGAGGATAAAAGGGATACCAAACTAACACTAATACTCTAGGACTAAGGAAGACACAGGGAAACGCTCGATTACCTACTAACTTTCTACCCTAATTTCCAACCTTCATACCCTCCTATCAAAGGCCATGTCCTCGATCGCTTAGCTCCAGCTATGCCATATCTCGCGTGACCACCTCTCCCCAAAACTTCTTTGGTATACCTCTACCTTTCCTCTTACCCCCAAGACCAACCTCTCACATCTCATGACTGGGTCATCTGTATTTCTCCTTTTAACATGTCCGAACCATCTTAGTTAATACCTTTCTTTATGGAATAATTGCCCTTTATACACTTATTTTGTTTCAACCTTTTATAAACCTCACATTAGCAAAAAATGTACGTACTAGTTTGGTAAGAATTACACAAAAAGGGTGTAACTCGATGCAAATCACTAATTTCTGCTATGGCAACTTTCATCTAAACTTGTACTCTTAAATAGAATGCTTTCTTTAGTGTTAGTCAATTAGTTGCTAATATTACATACAATTGCTATTTCATTGCTTTAATTCAATACCAAAATTTGGATTAACTGGAAGTATCGTCTCACATCAAGGTTGTGAGACAGCAAATTTTAATTAATTCTTTAAGTCCTATTACACTTATTAAACTTAAATTCAGCTATTTTTTTTCCACCGGCCGTCAGGCCATTTAATATTGCCAAAATATGAGTCTAATTCATTGGTTTTAATTCCAAGTTCTATTTGGATATATGGAACACAACTTACTTTCCTAGGTACTGCAATTAACTATCTGCTCAGAATAAATTACTAAATTGCAAGGTCTTGTATTGAAGTGCGAGTCAATACAACACATTAAATGTTTATATCTGAGAAAGACCAAAATGTATCATGTACTGGTTCACAATAGTGCAGAATCAACTAGCAGCTCCAATCTGGCCATACCCTCAATAGTAGCAACATAACAGCAGGTAATCGACATAAACTTGAAGATGTGCATCCTGTTCATGGAGAGATTTTATCTTTTCTTCCTATTCATCTCTCAAGTATTTGGGACTAAGAAACATTCCTGTTCATGGAGATATTGTTATCTTTTCTTCCCTTTCATCTCTTTTGTATCTGAGACTAAGGCCTTGATGCAGAGCCGAGGCTTTGTACTAACAAGTGTTCGTGGAAGAACCGACACACCAACTATGGCTGTCTTATCGGGTATTCTAGAAAGTGGAAGTACCTCAACAAGCACAGAAAGCTGCAAAAGAGAAGCTACATTCAGTACATTAAAAAGATACAGAGGAAGTAAAAGCTTATAACTTCTCACTGCAATAAATCATTTGACCTCTGGATCTTTCAAATCCACTATCGAATCTGGGACAACTTCTTTCACTGCTGCTGCCACGACGCTAAAGCATTTGTTGCGGTCCAACAAAGCATATACATCAGGATCGCTAGAAGCTTTTCTCAGATTCTTCATCTCAGTCTCCTCAATCCCTCTCCTGTTATACCCAACTGCAAACTATAATGTCATTAGTTCTACAGATTATCCTATGTGGATCTACCCACAGAGAGAAGACAGCTCAAATTCACTGTAATAGTAAAGGAAATGCAGCTACTGGAAATAATAGTCATGTAAGAGAACTTGGGGTTCTTTTTTTCTTTTGACAAGGTAAGAAAAATTTCATTAATATAAGTACCAAGAAGGTACTTCAAAAAGAAAAAGTTACAGCGTTTCTTGTTACAATTACACTCCCAAAAACTGAGAAAATCAAAATACTGAGTCATAGTACCATACTACTCCTACAGCAAAACTACAAATTCGGTAGGCATCTGTTCTTTACATCGGAAATATGATGCTTTTGATCTTCAAAGCATCTCCTATTCCTCTCCAACCAAATAGTCCAAATGATACACAGACCATCTCTATCCAATATCCTGCCACCCTCCTCCACTCCCACCCCGTAAAACCAAAGCTAAAAATAAACGGAGAAAGGGAAAAAACAGGAGACAACAAAAGCGAGACACTTGACGTAAACATATTTGACCAATATATTTTTAAATAATACTTTCAAATGAAAAAAGAAAATATTCAACTTGTCATTGGGGTTTACTAATAGAGGACTTACTGATGGTAGTTTATATGAACCAAGATGACTTCTTAGGGCGGCCGACAAAAGAAGAAAAGGCTACGTAAAGCAGAAAAAGAAAGCAACACGAGTCTTTCAACCCTGAGTGAATGATATTACTTAAGAAAGCCAAGGTTTACCTTAACAGTATTTCCAGTCTCCTTCTGCCTATTGGTCATAAACTGATCAACGAGCTGTGTCACAATCTTCTTAAGTTCCTTCTCCTCTAAAGGGCATGTACCTTGAATTGGTAATATCCGATTGCACCAACTGCATGACATGATTAAAGTTTTAAGCATATTAGTTTCTTTGGTATTAGAAATAATCTTTGAGAGAGGTGAAAAAGAAGAAAGGACAATTCTCCCTGCTATAATTAAAAAGATTATGCCAAAGAAACATAATCACAAACCAATGGACCATCATGGAGAACTTATCTTCTAGCACAACAGTCAACATGGCCATAGAGGGAGCAAAATGGGTAAATGGATGAAGAAAGGCTAAGATATCAAGATAATACGTGCAAAATTCCCTAACTCATATTACATACCATTTGGCTACCTTTACTGCAGAGATCAGGTTAGAAATCCAAGCATTATACTCGAAAAAATATACCATATCTAACATCTTCTTTCAGTAAATCAAATAGCAGTATAACTTGCCATCGCAAAAATATGCACGAAGCATTTATAGCAATAGTGCAATAGATTGAAAGCGAACCATTACAAATGTTGCAGCTGAGTAGGTCTCCAGTTGAGTTCTTATACTTGCTTAGGGTAGTTTATAAACTAGCTTAATTCTCTCATCTGCCAGAACAAGGACATGGTTCCTAACCTTTTTACTATTCCAATTTTATTTGGAGCTTTCATTTCCCTTGGCTCAGTCAAGTTCCACGGGCTTCCCTTGGCCAAATAAAGCAGTATTACATGTAGATAAGAGCTAAAAAAATTACTTTGAAAGCAACCCAAGAAAGAGAGCAACTCACAGAGGAGACTTCAATATTCCAGATTCTACGGATTGAAAAATCTGCGAAACGATGTCAACAACTGCTGGGGACTTGCCGAATGGAAATGTAAAGAGAAGCAATCCGCTTCTTGTTAACTTAACAAGTGAGAGAATGTCACTTTTCTCTATAGAAGTGCCGGATTCTGCAAGGAGCAAACAAGAATTTTTTGACACTATTCCTTGTAAACCATTGTATCAGTAAGTCCACACAGGCATCAAAATGTTGAAGATGTGTTTCATACCAGAATTCACATGTTCATTAGCTGCACCTTCTCCTGATCCATTGCATTCTTCATTAGCATCTTCCATGCATATTTTCCTTCTCTTAGCATCAGGATTTGAAACAATATACTGTAACGAAAACAAAAAACCCAACTACGTTTAGCAATCTTTCCAACACAGATAAATTTAACTGAAAATGACACTACATAGCCGCTCTCAAGATATAGCCCAAAAAATGTATATTTTTTGTATATATATACATGCTATATGTTACATATAAAAATTATACAAATTTTATACACTTTTTCGGCTACCAAATGTAAATAGTTTCTGGCGCGGGCTAAAAGTGAAAAAGCACAAAATTTAAAACCAAAATGAACTTTTTTTAAAAAGAATAAAGTTTCCATAGCCAACCTCAAGTCCCCAGAAAAGTGCATATTACAGCTCCAACGGACAAACAATAAAAGAGGTCATTTGTCCAGAACTACTTCGGAAAAAAAATATTTGAAAATACCAAAGCGTAAACAAATAACCTTTTCAAGGAGAGCTATAGCTTCTTTTGTTGCACTTTTCTCCCTCTCTGTGGAAAGAGGAAAGAACTCTTAGGAAAATCCAATAGCGACTTCAGCTATCAGAACCATTAAACAAGAATTAGAAGCAAAAGATCTGATAGGCACTGCAGTGGGATTAAGGCTTACATGATACTATTCTTATATTAGGGACAAGTGTTCCTAGGAGTTTTCACTATGTTTAGAGATTTGTATGTCAATAAATGTAGAGAACCATTAATTTTCCGAATCCCAAGATATTGAATGTTGAAATGAAATGGGTCTAAATAGAGTGAAGTGGATAGTGAGGACTCATATATTACCCCCACCAAGCTTGGGATTGAGGCCGAGTAGTAGTAGTAGTAGTAAAAAGTTGTTGCAGGAGTAAGGGGAGAAAAAAAGAAAGCCTCCCGCATATCCAAATGCTGAATGTCAAAAGCATGAGAAGCTTGAAAATGATAAAATTAAAAACAAAAACTGTTTTGCATTATGACAAGCAATGCTATAAGCAAAGTAGTGGAGTTATTCGCACTATCTATTACCAGAAAATTGTTCCACGTACTAGAATAGATTCTTACCTTCCACAAAAACCCTATCCTCAGCATAGATTTTGACTTTTTTAATTGTAGGGCACCAAAGACGCATTCCTTGTCTAAATACAGTAAAAGACTAAAACAACAAGTAACTGATATTATTAATAGAAACTGGGGAAAGAAAGCAGCAGAAGAATCTTGAAGCTTTAACATATTCTTTTCTACCCCAAAACAACTGGTATAAGGAGCAGAATAACTCCAAATTTTCAAAATTAGGGCCTTGAACATTCCTGACAATTCAAAAGTAGTTCTATGCTTTTTTGCTAATAATAGTGCCGTCCTAGCTAACTTGCGCTCACCTTGACTATTCCACTAGGTACCTACTATTTTCACCAAACACATGTAAAATGGGAACAAATCACCTAGCATTTTTTTCTCTACTGGGATTTGAACCCGGTCTCAAGAGTTTTCACCCACTTCATTGACCACTAGGCCACACCTTGAGTAAAGTAGTTCTATGATTTATTTTACATGATTTCCTGAGGACGTAAAGTAAAGCCAAAAAACAAGCACTACTTGAATGTTGTACGTAATCCCAATATACTGTCCGTAAACGATCAAAATTGAAAAGATATTTTTTTTTTTACTTTCATCTTGTCCTGGTGGAGAACCTATAAATACATTTCTATCTAGTTGTTCTATTATACCTCTTACCGTCCTTCTATGCTGATATTTCCAACTCTCGGTTATCTACTTATCTTTTAGCTAAGCTCTTTTCTTTGTACGGTTCTGTTCTCTATAGCTCAAAACTCATTTCTAGCTCCTTCCTATTGATTAATAAAATTCTCAAGAATGAAATGTGCTATATTCTTGTAACACTCTTTTCCCCGCATAGTAGATTCTAGTCCTTCTGCCCTACTTTATTTATATTGAAGTTTAATCAATACATTTGGATCCAAACTTTCTTCCATTGTCCCAGAGAGTTGCCCTTGGTGAATAAGATGCTTAGGCTCCAAATTCAAGTTAATTGTGTGAGGTTAAATATTTCAACTTAACAGATGGATTATGACATATGCAGTAGCAAATATGAAACCCGCCCTGAAAATGTCTAATAGGAACGATGCATCAGGTTACAAAAGAATATTTTAAAACTTTCTCCTTGAGTAGAGTAGCTGATTTTCAGTGAACTTCATACAAACTAGCAAAAGCACACCAATACTAACAAAACCTAGAAGTAGCTTAACTTCCTGAGTTTAAGATATTGTAAGCTTCTTGCTTTTTCCATATACTGCCTAGAACAAAATCTTTGAGTTAACTTTGCACGAAACATTACCCAACTAACAAGTGCTTCAGAAAGAAATTTACACAATAACTAGCAGAAGAAGGTTCCCTAAAGGTATCCAAATTCCAACAGACAAATAATACCACATCATTCTTTTCAGAGTTTAAGCTTCTGCTAAAACCAATAAAAGAAAGAAAATTGCACACATTTTAGCTAGCAAGCTTACAACTTTTTCTTCGCAATTACACGAAGGTATCTAGTGAATGTTTATTCAAAAGAGCACCATTTGCCCCACAATATCCGTTCCCTAGCTTATATACTAGAAAAACTAAATCAAGTTTCATTCAATTAACTATTCCTCAACCCTAAACTAATCCTATGTATCCAATCCGCTCTATTCGATCCCGTTTTCATTGCAGTATTAGTACATAAATATTCAAGAATAAGAGAGGGGGAAAACAGATGGGAAAGTGAGAAAAATGTCGAGAGATTAAAGGAGGGAAGTAAACTGACTGATGGGGCAAGTGATGAGGAAGGCAGAATGGGAATGGCGGAGGAGGGAAGAAGAAGCCTTGTAATCGAAACGAGGGATGCTTATCACTGCTGAGTGCTGCTCCCATGGCTTCATCTCTTCTCCTTCCTCTTTTTCTTCTTGTTCATCATCATCATCTTTGTCTCTTCCTTCTACAACTGTGGTTCCCACTTCCTCCTTGCGTTCATCTTCGGCCATGTTTTCTGTTTTGCCGAGAGAAGAGGAGGCGCTTCACTTGGGATGTCTGCTAGGGGAAAGGTTAAATCCTTGGGCCTTTGCGAGCTAGGGAAATTGAGCAAAATTTTAATCTGCTCTTTGGGTTATAATCACTTTTCCCATTTGGTAAACAAAAAAGTATTTGCTTATAAGCTAAAATAGTGAAAGATCAATAAACTGGCAAAACCTCAACTTAATTATTTTGAGCTTAATAAGTGTTGAGTACCTTTTGAGGTCAACTAGATTTCTACTACTTTGTTCCTATTATCGTTTCTAATTTTCAAAATACCTTTTCCATACAAACTCTAGTCCTAGCTCTCTCTTTATTTCATTTTGTCGTTCAGCAAAACTGCAACGATCTTCAAAAGAATCGTAAAATAAATATTCAATAAATTTATTCAAGTGGTAATTTGATAGATTTATTCAATAAAATATTACCAACCTCAACATTTGAGAAGTTAATATGTAAGATGAAAATTTCGAGATAACAAGTGGAGTTTTTAAAATATGCGATTATATATATATATATATGTGTGTGTGTGTGTGTGTGTCC
>MCJB01048842.1:163862-257809 GCA_002018475.1 Nicotiana obtusifolia
CCGGTTGCATCAATCATTTGATCAATATTTGGTAATGGGAATGTGTCTTTGGGACACGCCTTATTTAGATCCTTATAGTCCACGCATGCGAAATTTATTCTTCTTCTTGGGAACTACTACTACGTTAGTTAGACAGTCAGGATATTTTACCTCTCGGGTTGAACCGATATCAAGCAAATGAGTTACCTCCTCTTTGACGAATTTGTTACTGACCTCGGCAATAGGGCATTTTTTCTGCCTCACCGGAGGAATGTTAGGATCCAGACTTGACTTATGCACGGCCACTTCTGGTGGGTAACCTGTCATATCCGTATGCGATCACGCAAAACAGTCAATGTTATGTTATATTTAAGAAATTCTATGAATCTTGACCTGAGCTCGGGGTTTAGTCCTGTCCCCAAGTGGAACTTCCTTTCTAAGAACTTTTTGTACAACGCGACTTGCTCTAGTTCCTCCGCTGTGGACTTTGTCGCGTCCGTTTCTTCTGGTACCTGAAAATATCTTGGTACCTGAAAAGGGTCCAACGACTCCTCCCCCTGGTTGACTTCGTTTGACTCAGGAGCAAGCATCGGTTCCTGTAATTTCTATGTCGCATGTTCTTTCTCTTTATTACTGGAAACTGAGATCGCGTTCATCTCCCTTGCTGTCGATTGGTCTCCTCTTATGTGTTTAATTTCCTCCGAAGTTGGGAATTTAAGAAGTTGATGATATGTTGATGGAACATCTTTTATCTCATGTAGCCCAGGTCTCCCAAGGATAATATTGTAGCCCATATCATCCTCTACTAGTTCAAAAAGGGTCATTTTCATTACCCCTTCGGCATTCCTATGCAACAGAATCTCTCCTCGGGTTGTCGCGCTTGCTCAATTGAACCCGGCGAGGAGCTTTGTGGCTGAAATGATACTTCCGGTCAGCTTGGCTTGCTCCAGCATTCTCCATTGGATAATATTGGTTGAACTTCCTGGGTCCATCAAAACACATTTGATTTTAAAATCTAAAACATTGAGAGAGATTACCAGGGCAACTTGTGCGATAGTAAGAGTCTATCTGCATTCTCCTCTGTGAAAGTGATGTCATCCTCAACGATTTCCCAGAGTCTCTTGCTATGAGTCACCGATACCTTCGTCTTTTTCGCTGCCGAGAAAGTTATACCATTAATCTCGTTCCCCCCGAAAATCATGTTGATCGTTAGACGAGGGGGATCTTCTCCCGCTTTCGAGGGTTCGTGGTATCCCGATTGTGGCCGTAGTTGTTCTTAGCCCGGTCGCTTAAGAAATCTCTGAGATGGACGTTTTTCAATAATGTCGCCACCTCTTCACGCAAATGCCGGCAGTCCCCAGTTCGGTGGCCCATTGATCCCATGGTACTCGCACCATAAGTTAGGACCCCTCTGACTGGGATCAGATCTCATTGGCCTTGGGAACCGTGCTTTCTTATTGTTCCTCAAAGCCGACACTACTTCCACTACGCTAATGTTGAAGTTGTATTAGGATAGCCAGGGGTAGGAGGAGTCTCGGGAGCCCGATATGTCCTTGTCCTGCAATGATCTGTTATTCTGGCAGTAATAAACTCTCCTATCGGTGCCGACCGGAAACCTATGCCGCGTCCTTTGGCCCTTTTATCGGGCAAAAACCGACCTCTAGAAGACCATCAATATGTGTCGAAATCATCCTTCGATTTCTCCCTATTTTTCTCCCGGTCCCGACCTTTGGTTGACACCGGGAAATCGAGCTGGTCATCCTCAATTCTTATCTTTGACTCGTACCGGTTGTGAACATCTGTCCATGTTATTGCCTGGAACTCGAGCGAACTTTCTTTCAACTTTCAGTAAGCGTCGAAACTTCTCGGATTCAGCCCTTTAGTAAATGCTTCAACTGCCTATTCGTCTGGTACAACTGGTAGCAACATCCTTTCTTTCTAGAATCTTGTCATCAACTCTCGCAGCAATTTGGACTCTCCTTGTGCAATCCTGTATATGTCGGCCTTTCGGGCATGTACCTTCCTGGCCCCGGCATGGTCCTTGATAAAAGAATCCGTGAGCATCTCGAAGGAATATATTGAGTTCTCGGATAAAAGCGAATACCATGTCCGGGCCCCTTTCGTGAGGGTCTCCCCAAATTCTTCAGTAAGACTGACTCAATCTCGTGCGGAGCTAAGTCGTTTCCTATCACTACCGTTGTATAGGTGGTGATGTGCTCTTGAGGATCCGAAGTCCGATCATATTTCAGCACGTCTGGCATCTTGAACCCCTTTGGGATCAATTCTTGTACCGCGCTTGGTTTGAACGACAACTGGGTGTATTTCTTTGAATCGGTTCCTTCCAATATTAGTGGTGCACCTGGAATTTGATCCATTCGGGCGTTTATTTCCCTCACAAATGACCTGAGTTCGATTTTAAAGGGATCATTCTCATTATTGTTACAGGATCCGCTACCTCCTCCCCGGCCCTATCGAAGCCGACGTTATCCCTCTGGGTGTTGTTGTCAACCTTCTGCTTTGTTTGGTTTGCGGGAGCACCGAGAGGAACGGGACCTAGTCTATTTGTGTCATTGGAAGCGACCAACAACGCTTGCCTCAACTCCGTCATGACCTGAACTTGTCGTGAGAGGTGGCCCATAATAGCCTTTTGTTGCTCCCTCAGGATTCTTACTGTTTCGGCGACGTGCTCGTCTTTAGCATCATCAGGAGTTGCCTCTTGAACATGTCGTTAAATTGCCCGCCATGGACAGGCGTGGCCTCGTCCCCCTCGTTGCGGGTATCATTGATCGAGTCCTTGTGCTGAGGCTGATTTCTTTGGGCCTCAACGTTATGTGCAACGTTGACATCGTTATCTGTCATTTTTTATGATTTGTGCTAAGAACAAAGAATCAAACAAGTTAGTAATAGATGCAAGGATCAACTCAATTACGTAAATATCTAAGCCCCACGGTGGGCGCCAAACTATTTACCCGTAAAACGGTATAGTTGAATTTATCATGGTTTATAGAAAAGCCAATCGATTCAATCCCAAATGATAAATAAATTAAATAAGAACGTAAGACTTAGCGTTGAAATCAAGATAAGGCAGCAGAGATCTTGGTTCCGGGAGCAGAGCTGCCGAAGGCAGTAATAACGATATTAATAAGCAAGAAAATAAATTGTTATTGAGCTTTGAACTGTATATAGCATAAGTTTGTCAGAAAATTCATGTCCCTACAATGACTGTTGAACTCACTATTTATAGTTGCACCTAGGAAATAAGGTCTTAGGACCAAGCTCCTCTTAAATAACAATTATGTGGGCCATTGAAGAATGTGTAACGGCAAGCTAGGAATGCCATATTCTCTGTAACGAAAAGGCCTATGCACTTAATGCTATAGAATATTCTCCATTGAATGTTATCGGGTGGCAGACACTTATTTTTCTTAATGAGCAACATTCCCTTTGGGGACAATCGAGATTGCTGCCTCCGGGCTTGATTTTCACCTGTTCGCTTTCCATCTGTCTCCGATTCCACATGTCTCTTACTTATGCAAGTATTTAATATGAACATATTTTGCCACGTACACCTATACATGTTGTCACTTAATTGTTAGGATGTATCTTGTGAAACTTTGAATGTACTTTGTATATAATAGAAAGGGAATTACCCTATGGAATATAAACTTGAAGATAGAAGAAACTTCTCTCTGTCTTTTTACATTTTTTGTTTTTAATCTTTCAGTACTGCTGCTCTTTTATTATTAGTTTACAATACTTTTAAATAAAAAATGTATGGTTTTTAAATGATTGGTATTTAATGCCTAATTATCAAGATAATGATTGTCACATAGAAACGTCCAGATGTTAGGGTTGAGGGGTGTTATGGAGATGATGTAAGCTCAAAAGAGTAAACTAAACCTAATATGAAATGGTGAGATCCGACTCCAAGCCTTCTTAGGTTGTATATAATAAGACCAAGGTCTATGGTACAGAGATCAAAAGGCAAATTAGCAAATGATCATACTTCTTTTGAACTAACACGGGATGGAACTCAAAAAAAAAAAAAAAAAGAGAGAGAGAGGGAACCCGAGTAACAAATATCATACTTTTTTTTCCAACAAGATTAAACCTTATTATACACCATTGACAGTGTACCAAGATTTTCATGTATCAATGTATTTTAAGCTTATTGTACTTGCGGGTGTAAATGATTTGGTTCGGTCGGTTATTTTATAGAATGTGTATCATATTAATTTTTCAGTTATCCTATTTTGTATAATCAAAATTAGAATTTTCGAAACCGTCCCAATCATCTCGATTTTTCTTCGGTATCAGTACGGTTTGATTAATTTTCGGTATTTTTTTAGAATGTCATGTAAGAGTCGCTAATTAAGAAGTTAGAATGTAATAAATACGAACTTACTTAGGACTTCAACAAAACTCTCTAGATATTCTTAAAGTTTAAAATACGATGAATCTAGGGAATATGAAAGATAACCATAATAGAGATTTGCCCCACTATTCAACTACAGTGTAAGAGAAATTGAGCAAAGCCAACAGAAATATAGATCACACGAGTTGAAATATATTAATCAAGATTGGACTCAAGAATATAGTCTATTAGAAGATTAAGTATACAATTAAAAAAATCTAAATCATACGAGAGGAAAGATATTCAATACCTTATGGTTTGCTACTCAAGATCAATGGAATACCTATAGTTTGCCACTTAGCTTGTAAACATTTTCATAGTCATAAAGCCCAAGGAAAAAATTAAGATTTTATTATTTTTAAACTTAATATATAAAATATACTTTTACTACATAAAATTATTCGGGACGGTTCAGTATTTTTTTAATTTATTTTTATAAAAATAAAGATCTACCCTAATTATCGGTACGGTTTAGTTTTATATAAAAAAAAATTTATAAGAAAAATCTAATTCGTTTTAGTACGTTTCGATTGATTTAATCAGTTTTTAAAAATCTATTAACACCCCTAATTGTGCTTATTAAATTATGTATTCAGATCTATGAGTATTAGTTGAAAATTTTAATGAATTTTCACGTAAATATATTGTAGGTTGAAGAGATTTAGTTTGGATGAACCAGTTGCGCATATGTTGCATGCGCTCCTGAGCGACTAGCCAGGAATAGTTAAAATTTTTTTAGCTTACTAGACGATTCTTATACTCTAATTATTTGACATAAGTACTACTATATCATCCACGCTAGAAGTTTACTTGTGAATACATATAATACCTCGCGTCTAATCTGTGAGGCCTTTTTGGAGTGCACGTGAATTCATAATTTTTCTGTCAAATTAATTATTTTATTTATATATTTCATAAAACTGACCTAATATTATATGTTGGTACTCATGCTTCAAAATGTTTGAATGGTGCACCAAGTTGAATATTAAGTTATTACCCAAAGAAATATAGATTAATGATTTTCACTTAGTACTTTTTTTTTTGCTTTTTTAATGATGCACCCACGTTCTAAAAATTCTAGATCCGGTCTAGCAACACTTGTATAATAGTAGTATTAATAGTAAGACCATCTCCAACCTTGCACTATTTTTTGCACCAAATGCTATTTTGGTGCAAAAAATGATGTATTGGAGCTCCAATCTTGCACTATATTTTGCACTATTTTGGTGCATGAATAGTGTTGCACCTATTCATTAATATTTTATTATTATTTTTTTATTATATAACACTTTTAATTTAACATATTATAAATTTTAATTTATAATTTTAGATTCCTAATATACCTAATTATTTTTTATGTAATATCTTATAATATTAATTTTACATCTTAATTTTGGAGTGTAAGTTTTATAAATTAATTTTCGTATATATTATTTTATATAAAATTGTAACTTAATTTTATTATAAGTTATAATTGTATTAAAAAATATAACCATCACAAAAATAAAAATTGCAAATATAAAATATAATATGTTGTTAATAAATAACACAATGTTCAATAACATAATAATTTCGAATATATAACACAATGTTCAATAACAACACAATGATCAATAACATAACAATGTTCAATACATTAAAATTGAAAATACATTAAACAACATAATAATTTCAAAAATTATAACAATAATTTAGTACTCTGGTAGGTCGTTTCCAGATCCACCAATATCATTAAAATATTGAGTGTATGGGGCAGATGATTGTTGTGGTTGTGGCTGTTGAAATTGTTGACTTCTTTTATCCATTATTCTTTTTTCTTCTTGTCGAATAAATTCACGAATATTTGGATCACCAATAGAATCTAAATTCGACAATAAAATTTATTTTCTTCTTTAAATTCTTTTAGTTTCAAAGCTCTATTTTTCATCTCCAAATCTCGCTGCCTGTCTGCACCTGATGTGGGTTATTATTTAGCTGACAGTATATATCCAAAATGGTCTACAATTGTACAAACCATTCATGAGCCACAATCTCAAAAGAAGAAATATCTCGCGACGAAACAAGAATCATGTCGAAAAGATGTTGAACGTGCATTCGGAGTTTTGCAATCTCGTTTTGCAATTATTGCAGGGCCCTCACTTTTTTAGAGAAAAGAAGTGCTACATGATATATTAACATCATGTATTATACTGCACAAAATGATAATCGAGGATGAGCGTGATCTTAATGCACCAATTCAAGATGCTTGGGAAGGTCCAACTCCAATAGTAGAAATGGTAGTAGATGAAAATTATCGATTTGAACAATTTTTAGCTCGACACAAAAAAATTAAGAACAAAAATGCTCATTTTGCACTTCGTAATGCATTAGTAGAGCATTTATAGGAGCAACGTACTAATCATGGAAGTTGAATATTTATGTAAAAATTAAAATAAATTCTACCTTAATGTAATAGTATTTATTTAATTATATTTTATCAATGATTTCACTTTTATTTGAATTATCCATTAATATGTATAATGTATAATATTTGCTTACAATCTATATTATTTAAAATTTTATGGTATAAAATAATTTTATGTTAAATGATTTATACTAAATGATTATGAATTACATGGGATGGATATGTAAAAAAGAAAAAAAAAGAAAGGATTTTTTTTCTGAAATTATAAAATAAAATTTAAGTAAAAGAAAATAATATAATATAAAAGAGAAAAGAATATAAAAAAAATATTTTTTTTTGGTGCAAAAAATGATGCAATAGGTTGGGGTTAATTTGCATCATTTTGATGTTATGGTGCAAAAAATGGTGCAAAGGGTCGGAGATGCCATAACTGAAAATGTTCGCAATAAAAAGTTGCCAGCAACGGTAACAGCAACCATTAACTCCCAGGAAACAGAACGGAATTAACCATTCTGTTTCTGAGTTCAGATGGTCATTCTTATTTCATGACAAGCACAAGAAGAAACGAGAAGATGTTCGGATTACACAGCAGTACACATAACAGTAACTCCAGTAAAGTTAATTAACAGTGTCTGGTGCAGAAGCAACGGCGACGGAATCCACGGCAGCGGCCACCGTTAAAGCCCTCTGTATGGCAAACAGACGCACAGTTGCTCTTACTGAAACACAGCCCCTTGAATCGGTGACTCTGCGACTCGCAGGTCCTCGCCTCAGCCACCATCGGTCCCATCTCTGTACATCAACATAAGTCACTAAGTTTAAAACTAATATATGCACTTTATATGATATTATTGTATGTACCTTTTTTAAAGTTTTTTTTTTTTTATAAATATTGAAGAAACCAATGAGGAATTAATAATACAGTAAAATGATTTTGGTACGTGTAACAACTGATAAACGATGTTCCTTAGTGTAAGATATGTATATAATCCGACTTATATTTAACTCATGATTCCGCAAGGTCTTTGATGGAAAATGTAAAATCCAAGGAAAGAATTTATAAATCAACAAGAAACATGTCCCCTTTTTTTATAATGGTCTGGTTCTGCACCTACAAATGGTACGGTAAGACAAATTCTGCGAGATCAACCAGAATAGCTTTGTTACATATCAAGACCAAATAAGAAAGAAGAGAAATTAATTACCAGTAGCAAAAACCAGCATCAGCATAAGGAAAACAGTTGCAACAACTTTGGGGTAGCCAGCCATTTCTTTTTTCTTATTTTCTTAAAATTCTTTAGTAGTATTTCTTTTCTGTGGTGAGTGAAGAGACCACTACTAAATAGGTCTATTTATAGTAGCATAAGCTAAGCCACGGGGTAAGAGGATGAACTTGGAACTGTGGGGTGTGTTACTTTGACTATTCTTGAAAGAAAAAGTTAAAAGAAAAAACACACATTATCTGTAACAAGTCACAACCACTCGATCTCCACTAATCTTTGCTCCTCTAGCTTTTCACTTTTTTTTTTTTTTTTTTTTCCTTTTTTAAAAATTTAAGTTATATAAACTGATTTTGATCTTCTATTGAAGATTGCTTCCCATTTTTTAAGGTTAAGGCCAATTAATGTTAATACAAAGAATTATTTGCTATCGCCTCCAAATAATCAGATGGTATATATGAATTATTTTTACATCGTCAATATATGAAATTTATAATTTTTATTTCTTTGGCGATTGAACTGTATAATTCTAGCACATTCTTCCTCAAAGCCTAAAGAAGTAAAACGAAAATAAAAGTACTAAAAGAAAAAAAAAAATATACTAGAAAGAAAAACATGAAGGTGTGGACATTCACTTTAGATACCTTTGTAAAGGGGCCTCGATTGCTTATGAGTTGGAAAGTTCTTGTTGGAAAGGTCAGATCATTTGTATGAACGGAGGTGAGTATATCCATCTTTCTATTTGTTTCCTAGCCTAAATTAAGACATACTTTACAAGGGATATCATTTACTTTGAATTGATCATATCATGGATATAATATTTAGATGGTATCATCAATAAAGTTTCAAATAAAAAACTAAAATTCAGTCTATCAATTTCATTGAATTTTATACGTGTGCTTGATTGGACACAAAATCTAAGATTTTTTAAAAAGAAATTATGGTTTTAAAAATATCATGACATCCATGGGACTATAAAATTATGTCATTGTGCAGAAATAAGAAGTTAGCAAAATATAATTCTTTTATAAACATGCTAAAAAGAAATAAATATCATATGAAATGGAACACAAAGGGTAATTCTTTTATTATAGAGAAAAATGGTTTAGCATAGAACTATATACAATCCCTTCAATTTTTCTACTTCTTTTGTATTGTCTAATCAAATATGAATGAATGTTTTAAATATTTTTCTGTTCCTTCCCTTTCCTACTCGTAGTTTCACAAAAAGCAAAAAAAATAAAAAATAAAATAAAAAAACAGTTTTCTCATATTTTTTCTTGGTACAACAAGAACAATCGAGATAAAACTGGAATTCAATACCAGTTTCTACTTATAACTTTCAAGGTGGGTAAAAGGGAGAATCAAATTTGTCAATAGTGTGAATAGCTACTTTGGAGAAATGCTTTTCGACGTTCACCACTGTTCAAGATCTGCGTGCCACAAAAACTAACGAAAAAAGAAGCCTCTATCATTGCCTTTTTAATTCTTTTCTTAATTTGTAGATATTTACAAGAGAAGTTTTGCCGACGACGGATGGAGAGGGAATAGAATAAATGTCATGACCTTAATTTGTTCATAATAGTGACTCTATTGAAGAATTTAGACACATCTCTCTTTTGAATTGTGTTTAACCTGATTTTTTAAAATGACTTGAAGCTATATTTATAAAATGATTATGACTAAACATATTATTCTATCCTTAATCTAATTTGCCGACAGTAGGCAAACATTGGTGGGCCTAGAAGGAGCTAGGATGACGTATATACGTTCTAATGAACTCTTTTGTTTTATGGTTCCACACTAATTACTATAAGTTATTCGGATTAAGGGGTATGTTCGTTTGTGTTTTTGTTGCATCTATTAAATGTGAGAATAAAATTTTTATATTAGAAGTTGATGACAATATAAATTAGATATAATTGGAAGGGTTGGGTTAAAATAGACAATAGCGCGCCGTGACTATTCTTCGTTCAACTTTTTATTAATTTTTCGTCTTTACTTTTGACTCAAACAAATATCTTAAACCAACAATAATGTCGACATCGATCTTACGTCCTTACATATAAGAGAAGGACAGCATAATCTAGGAAGAGGAAACAATGAACAAAGAAAGTAAAAGCTAGCATAATGGACCTCCCCCTGAGGTTAAAACTTAAAAGAGGTCGTAGCTCGTACTCACGGCAGGTCTAAGATTAGGAAAAGACACAACAAGCTGGGTGGTGGTGGTCCATTTCTTATGATAAAAGAAAGGACCTCCTAGCTCGTGAAAGTAGTTACAGGTGACAAGTGACAACAGCTTGTTGGTATCTATGATTAACACGTGCAATTGCGCGGAAATGTTTTTCTCACCATCTATCCCCACGATCAGCTTTCAAAATGAAGATTATCTTTTTAAATTTAATGTAAAGTTTGGAAAAAGAAGAGAGGGAGGAATGACAATGCGTTGCAATATCGTAAAAAATAATTTTCTAGTTGAAATATACTAGTGTAACTGTCATGTCTCAAAATGTCCTAGCCGTGATTGACACTTAATAATCTCCATCTCGAGCTAATCATAACAATAAATTCACAGTCTAAATTCAAAACGATAAGAAGTCTAATATTAAGACATGAGTATCGTAAACAAAACTCTGAATATTTGATAACAATGCGGAAGCAAAATTTACAATACAAGACCAAGCAACACAAGTCATATGCTTTTAAGACTGAGTTTATACAATGATAGGAACTATGAAAACGGAATAACTAAAAGTAAAGAAAACTCCAAACCACCGTTGAACTAGAAAGTTGACTCACACTGCAGCGGTGTACGGGTAGAATTGTTTAGTGATAGCTGTGCGAATAACAAAGTGACACGTGGAATTAAAGACAGGCGGGATATGAGTCAGCAAACGGCTGTCACCGGATGTAAGCATGCAATCGGTGCTGAATGAATCCCGAAGACAGAGTAGCCAGTGTCAAAGATTCAAAGTATTGTCATCGGATATCATTAAATGAACAGTCGTTACAGAAATATCCGTATTTATAGCCAACCATTATGCAGCCATCAATGACAGTTTTATTCTCATTCAAGAGGAGCTTGATTTGGGGATCCTATCTCCCAAATAGAGTTATAAATAGGAGGATTAACATCTATTATAAAAAAATATTCTATACATAAAAAAGCTATACTCTGCTCTCACTTTTTAATATTGTTCTCAGTCTTTGTTCTCGAATACTGTTCTCACCTTTGCCACCGGAAAGGCTAAATTCATAGCCAGCCTTGTATTTTCCTTAATTTTATTCCATAATCTTATTTATATTCTTATTTATTTCATACTTTAGGATCAAATCGGTTTACTTGTTTATAAATCACGTTACAAATTTAATTGTACCGTTTTACGGGTAAACAATTTGGCGCCCACTGTGAGACATTGATAATTGTGTAATTTCTTTGATCCATTCACCCATTACAAACAAATTTTGATTCCTCCTTTAGCAAAAGAAAGGTCAGATATGGCAGCTAATGATGTCAACAATATTTACAATGTTGGAGCACACGATGAACGAAAAAATGTGTTCCAGCGTGATGATTCAGTCAGGGAAATCCACAACTAAGGGGATGAAGCAACCCCAGTTCGCGAAGGTCAATATCCTCGACAGGTGCGGGGCCCGACTCCTGATGATGCAGGATGAGCACGTTGTTGAAACAGTCAAAATCTTGAGAGAACAACAAAGAATGATTATGGATCACCTCTCAAGGCAAGATCGTGTGATGACGGAATTGAAGCAGGCATTATCGGGTGCTTCCAATAATGCTAATGGAAGGGCTCCGTTTCCTCACAGCATTCCCACAAATCAAACGGCTCAAAGAACCGACAACGACACTCCAAGGGAAGAGGTCGGTTTCGACGAGGCCAGAGGTACCGGTAGTGGATCTGGGAACAACAACTTAAATGACCCTTTTAAAATCAAGCTCATGAAATTCATGAGAGAAATGAATGAACGAATGGATCATAATACAAAAGAATTTCATGCTCGGATGGATCAGATCCGGGGAGTGCCATCGGTGTTAAAGGGACCAGATTCAAAGAAGTATACGCAATTGCTATTTAAACCAAGTGCGGCATTGGAGTTAATCTCAAAGAGGTTTAAGATGTCGGATATTCAAAATATGATCGGACTTCGGATATACAGGAGCACATCACGACCTACACTACTGCAGTAAAGGGAAACGACTTGGCCCAGCACGAGATCGAATCAGTTTCGTTGAAAATGTTTGGCAAAAACCTTACGAAGAGTGACTTAACGTGGTATTCTCTCTTACCCAAGCACTCTATTGATTCTTTTAAAATGCTCGCAGATTCATTTATCAAGGCTCATGCTGTTGCAAGAAAGGTCCAGGAAAGGAAGGTGGATATATTCAGAATATCCCAAGGAGAATCTAAACTCTTGCGTGAGTTCGTGATCCAATTCTAGAAAGAAAGGATGCTATTACCAGTTGTTCCGGATGAGTGGGCAGCGAAGGCGTTTACAAAAGGTCTCAACCTTTTGAGCTCCGATGCCTCCCGAAAATTGAAGGAAAGATTGCTTGAATTTCAGACAACCACATGAGCAGATGTTCACAATTGCTAGAGTCGAAGATCAGAATAGAAGACGAACAACTTGGTTCTTTGGTGTCTTCCAAAGGAAGGAATCGTGACCGAAATCAAGATAAATTTAAAAATAATTTTTATGTAGATTGGAGACCTTCTAAAAGTCGTTTTAGGCTTACGAGAGGGACGATGGGCGTGGTAATAAAGGATTCTAGTCATTGGATTGGTTCACTTCCGATAGAAGGACGGATCGTGGTCGGAGTAGCAGATCTTTGCAGGAGAATGAGGGATCAGGGTCCCGAGATTCAGCATCTCCCAGGTTAACCGATTACAAATTTAATATCATCCTGGTAGAATTAGTGTCGGCAACGAGGAATATTATAGAAGCTAGGTTCCCGAAACCAATTCGATCGGATCCTAGCCAAAGGGACCCTAATCTATGGTGTGAATTCCATGGTACTCACGGCCATAGGACTGGGGACTGCCGACATCATCGTGAAGAGGTGGCAATGTTATTAAAGAATGATCACCTCAGAGAGTTTTTATGTGACTGCGCCAAGAACAACCATAGGAGAAACCACGATAATGCAGAATCATCAAAACCGGTAGCTGGGTCACCTCGGATGATAATTAACATGATCTTCAAAGGAAACAAAGTAAAACGGGTGATATTTTCGACAACAAAGAAGACGAAGATATCAGTGACTCATGGCAAGAGGATCCAATGGACTCAAAAGATGATAGCACCTTCATAGAAGAGGATGCTGATGGACTTTTTCTACCACACAACAACGCTTTGGTAATTTCTCTTAATATTTTTGATTTTAAAATCAAATGTGTGTTAGAGGATCTAGGAAGCTCAGCCAATAGCATATAATGGAGAGTTTTGGAACAAGTGAAGCTGATCGGAAACATAGTTTCGACAACAAATCTCTTGCTCGGGTTAAACTTAACAAGTGTCATGACCCGAGGAGAAATTTTGCTACCCATGCACACCGAAGAAGTAATAAAGACCGCTTTGTTCAAAGTGGTAAATGGCGATATGGGCTATAATGTACTCCTTGGAAGGCCATGGATATATGAGATGAAGGTTGTGCCCTCAACCTACCATCAATTGTTGAAATTTCCAAGACCAGAAGAGGTTAAGAAGATTAGAGGAGATCAACCAACTGCAAGGGAGATGAACGTAGTAACCGTTTCCAGCAGCAAGGGCAAAGAAACCGACAAATAGCAATTACAGGAACCGGTGCCCTCTTCCATCTCAATTGAGGATGATAAAGACGAGTAATCCAAATTATTCCATGTACCAAGGTCTTTTTAGGTACCGGAGGAGACTGCTGCGACTAAGTCAACCGCAAAAGTGCTCGAACAAGTGGCCTTGTTCGAAGAATTTTCAGAAAGGAACTTCCATTTAGGAACGGGGTTGAGTCCCGAACTTAGGTTAAAAATTATGGAATTTCTTAGATCTAATGTTGATTGTTTTGCATGGCCGCATTCCGATATGACATGTATTCCATTGGAGGTGGCGGTTCAAAAACTAAGCCTGGATCCTGACTTCCCTCCAGTAAGGCAGAAGAAATGACCAATAGCCAATGTCAGAAACAAGTTTGTTAAGGAAGAGGTAACCCAATTACTTAACATAGGGTCAATTCGGGAAGTAAATTACCCGGATTGGCTAGCTAACATCGTGGTAATGCCTAAAAAAATAACAAATGTAGAATGTGTGTCGATTATAAAAATTTAGATAAGGTATGCCCTAAAGACTCTTCCCCGTTGCCAAATATTGATCAAACGATTGATGCTACGGCCAGGCATGAGTTGATGAGTTTTCTCGATGCTTCTTCCGTGTATAATCAAATTAGGACGGACTCGGAAGATCAAGAGAAGACTTCTTTCATCACAAACTTTGGCACGTATTGCTATAATGTGATGCCTTTTAGGCTTAAAAATGCCTGAGCCATTTATCAAAGGCTTGTTAATAAGATGTTTGAAAAACAGCTAGGAAAGACAATGGAAGTTTATTTGATGACATGTTAGTTAAGTCTCTTAATACAGGATATTATCTAGAACATCTCCGAGGGACGTTTGACATTATGAGAAAATGCAACATGAAGCTCAACCTAGAGAAGTGTGCCTTCGGGGTGGGTTCCGGTAAGTTCTTGGGGTTTCTGGTCTCTCAAAGGGGGATCGAATTAAACCCCGATAAAATCAAAGACATCGAGGATATTCCGGACCAGCTGACAAGCATGAAAGAAGTATAGAGGTTGACCGATTGATTGACGGCTTTAAGTAGGTTCATCTCGAGGTCTTCGAAAAAGTGCCATCACTTCTTTTCACTTTGAAAAAGAAGAACGATTTTATTTATCTAGCCCTCCGTTGTTGTCAAGACTAGAGGAATGTAAGCAACTGCCGATTTATCTGGCGGTCTCGGAAGTAGCGATAAGCCCTGTTTTGGTCCGGGAAGAAGAAGGTATACAATTTTCCGTCTATTATGTTAATAAACTATTATCGGGAGCGGATACACGATATCTGCACCTTGAAAAGCTGACCTTAGCTCTCGTAGTTGCCTCTCGAAAGTTGAGGCCTTATTTTTAATGTCATCTAATAGCCGTTTTGAAAATTTTTCCCTTAAGGAATGTCCTTCATAATCTTGAGTTGTCGGGTTGTTTGGCTAAATGGGCTGTAAAATTTTGTGAATTCGACTTTGAATACAAGCCCAGGACCGCGGTCAAGTTACAAGTTTTGGCCGACTTCGTGGCTGATTTCAGTTCGTGATTAATGGATTTAGCTGCTAAAGAAGTAGTGTTGATATCAGTAATGGTATCGGGAGTTTGGACCTTGTTAATGGGTGGAGCTTCTACGTAAAAGGGTCTAGTCTCGGGGTAGTTTTAATCACTCCTTCGAGGAAAATTTTGAGGCAGGCCATCAGAACTGTGCCGTTAACTAATAATGAATCCGAGCTTGCAGGACTCAAACTAGCCTGGGGACTAGGTTCTAAGGTCATCGAAGTAAAGTACGACTCCCATCTGGTGGTGAACCAAGTCTACGAAATTTTCAACACCAAGGAGGAACACTGTTGATACCCAATTTTGCCCTCATATTTTCAAATAATATATATACTTTCAAAAAATTATTTTTGCATCATTACTCAATTTACAAGAGTCACACAAGTATTTTCTATAATCTTCCACAATTTTTAAAGCTTTAAAAGTGATTTTTTTTTGCATAACTTGAATATGTATTAATTACCCCTTTAAATTATTTGTGATGATTTAATCACCCAAATTAATTATTATTATTATTATTATTATTATTATTATTATTTTTTTTTTACTAAATCAGAATTTTATTAATAGAAGCATAATACAAAAGTGTAGGGGGACATGAACCTTACCTCCAATAGAAGAGTATATGTACGCTTAGTCATCCTAATGTGATAACCAAATATACCTAAAATGTGATAAGGTGTTAGACCTATGGTAATGTTGCGATTATCTATTTTTAAGTGATAGACATTCGCATGTACAAAAATATTTTATTTCATTATATATAATTTCATTTGCATTTTTTGTGCTATTTACACATTTTTGCGATAATAGCCTATATTTTGCAATTAATTGCATCTTATTATTTTATTTAAAGTCAAAATAACTTTTTATTTTACAACCTTCAGCTATCATTTTAAAATGCTTATTTTCTTAAATAATATTTTTTTACACTTATTTAGATATTTTTATTAATTTTGTTTTCCTTAATTCCTTTATTTTTTAAAGCTGGCCTAAACCAGGCCATTTTTTCGGATTAATTGGCAGCCCAGACACCCCACCTTAGCCCAATAACGCCCCAGCCCAAACCAAAAGACCATCTTTTAAATAACCCAATCGCGACCCGTTTAAACAACCAACCCCATTCCCTTTCGATCTTGGCCGGTGATCTCAAATGATCAACGACCCATAATAATTCCCTACCTTTCCTTATATCCCCTTAACCTAAACCCTAGGGACGTTCCCCCTTAAACAGCCGCCTCTGAAACCTCTCCATTCCACTCGTCTCTGAGAAACCCTAGCCTCCATACCCTCAAATCCTCTCTGAATCAAGCCCCAAAATAGAATCAATCCGTGATTCCCTTACCTTATACGTTTTGTCGTCTAGTTACTTACACGATTTTGGAATCACCTAGTACTCGCATATTCTTGGCAAGTACCAGGTCCTGAGTTATGAACAATCGTTCTCAATCTTCGAGACTTAGACGATATTTCATCTATATACACTCACTACCAGATTATATGTGTCCAATTTACCAAGATCCTCGGCTAATCTTTGATTTCCATCAAACTAGGGTTTGAAATTTCAATTTGTTCCTTTACTAGTTCTATTGTCGATTGCATGTTATTTTCTTTCCTTATTTGTGTTTGATTAATTGTTTTCCATGTTTGCTTGCTCGATTTCTACCACTATATAATCCCTCCCCAATTTCCCTTTTGGAAAGACTTTAATGACCGTAAGAACTATTCTCTCACTCTCATTTTTTCTGTACTATTCTAAATTGAGCTCTCTGCCGGCTGAAAGCCAAGACCACCGGATTTTGTTCATATTCCTCCAGTGCAAGCACTGCTCGGAGTCCATTTCGAGGCTCCTGTGAACTCTGAGGCAATGGGAAGTTGCTATGTTACCGGCCTTCAATAATCATAGCTATTCCTCAGATTTTCGAGTTCTTCATCCTTTGTTTAGTGTGTCTGCAACTAGTTAGTGGCCTATACTCTCGCACTTCTACTTCTGTCCATTCGTGTTTGTGTTATGTGCATTAGTGCTATTTTGATTTCCCTGAGTTAATTTCAATATTATGCCACTTCGTATATAATTCTGTGTGTTTTAGTACTACTCTGTAGTTCCCCTAGCTTCAATTCTATGCGAGTTCTGATTTTAACTCACATGTGGATAATTAAGTTGATTCATGATGCCTTCCTGATTCGTAATTGAAACCTGATTGATGGTTGTTGAACCTTGTTTTGATTTCGTGTACCAAAACCCTTATGAAACTATGTTCTTGCTCAAATTGCTTTCTTTATGTTGAATCCTTTATGCATAATTTGCTATTTTTCTACAAGTCTATCTAAATACTTAGCCTAATATGCTAGCCTTAATGCATGCTCATTAGGTGTGTTCAACCTGAATAATTTCTAATCATTATGCTTATGAATATTTGGTTACTTATACTTGTTGCTTATTTTGAGTTTGGTTCCTGGCCTTGTTCTTTACTATTATGATAGCCAACTCATGCCCAGAATGTGTTCTAATTCCTGTTGAGATATTCATGCCCAACTTTTATCTTTCTGGAGTTCTACTATTAGTTATGACCTGTTCCAATTCTATTTGAAACTCTATTGTGTGTTTTTCTTGACTTGCTCAATCCCGTGTTTTTCAGTATTAGTCAAGACTTTTAGAGTAAATCTCATAATAAGCATTTTCGCCTATATGTGGCCAACTAGTACAAGGTTTGATGCTTCTCTGTCCTATTGTTTTGAAAATTGAATGTCTTCTGTTTACTATAAGTTTTGCTAGTATTGTAACCGATATTCAGCATGTTCAAGTTTTCTTATCTTCTACTAAGTGATTGCTGGATCATGAACTTGTTCTGTTATGTTGTTTTCACTAGGCCTTCATGTTAAAACTTTCATGTGAGGGCTATGCTCTACTTGTTCTTGTTTATGACTCTATTAGATTTCCATATTTAAATCTTGTGTCTAAAGCTTTTAGGCTAATTCTGAATCAGTATACTCTTGAAACTCTTTTGGAATAATTCCCTATCCTATGATGGTCAATCCTGTCCCTTTAGCTTTGTTTCTGAAATTACAAGCATGAACATGCCTTGTAAACTTGTCAGTATTTCATGTGATCTTGTCTATGTGCTTTGGTTAGAAATGTTGATTAGTTATAGCTTTAGGAGTTAAGTGTGAAAAGTTGTTTAGTTAATTCCATGAGTGGTCTGTCACCTGTATGGTTAAGTTTGACATCCATTTGGCTAAGTAAGTTATTCGTTGGACTTGGTGTTGAGCCATATGTGTTGTTTGACCTGGGCATTGGATTCAGGAAGATTCTACTGTCCTTATGAGCTTGAGATTTAGGTCTGTTGGTTGGTGAGGCTGCTGAAGGCCCAGAAATTCACTAGGTTATTTTATAGCGGGCCTGTACTTGATTCAGTCTGTATTTTGTCATCTTTGAGCTTGTATTATTCTATTTTGGTCCTGTAACCTGTAATAATGAATAATTGGGGTGTTAGTGAAATTGGGGAATGGGTGTGCTCTGTTCTTGCATAAAGGATAGAGGACATGCCTATATGATCTACGTGCTTTATTTGTTATCTTGTTTAATTTGCTCTACTTCTGCACGCTAGTAGAAATTATGTCTCTAGGAATTGCACACACCTCATCTAATTTGTCTAATACTCGTACACTGTCTCAAATGTGCTATTAAACGCCATACTTGTTATTGCTGTGCGTTTGGACATCATGCCTATAGGACGTATATTATATGCTTTTGCTAACCTAAATATCATGCCTATAGGACTTCAAATAATTAATTGATCAAATTGCTTCTATTACTTTTGGTGCACTGTCCATCTAGGTATCATGACCATCAGACACTAATCTCTTAATCAACTGCTCCTGCCATTTTATTACACTTCCACCTAGATAGTATGCCTATAGGAATAAGTGTGTTAACAGCAAGTTCAAATACAAACTATTAGAAATCTTGCCTATAGAATAATGTTATTCGCCTAGAGAACATGTCTATAGAATCAAACGCTAGAAATTCCCAGTTTTAATAGCTTTCACTGCCAATTGTGCAAACAACTTAGAAATCATGCCTATAGGCAGTGTCACTCGCCTGAGACAGCTATCTATAAAATCAGTGTAATAATCTTGAGTCCGCAAACAGTTTACTGCCTCCTCGCCTAAGCCACTTAGAACAATAATGATGCATACTGAAATTCAGAATCACCTAGAAACCATGCCTATAGGACACCAAGGCTCGGTTCTGGAACTATGTACTGCCTAAACTGCCCGCGTGCATTTGTTGCGGAGGTTAACTTGGGCCTTTAATTGCTTTATGTGGAGTCCTATCTATTTTTAATGTCTCTTAGTTTTATCATTTTGAGCAGCCTAGGTGAATTCTAGAGTCCATCCAAATAATTGGTCCAATGCCTCGTGGACCGCAGGTACGGGAGCACCTTTAGGTAACCACTTCAACATAGTAATTGGGTAGCAAGAGATGATAGTCTGTGCCCGCTGAATAATATGAGCAACCCCTACCTTAAGTGAGTTACGAAGTATTATTTATGTTGCACGGGGTGATTCTTTAGGTTAAAAAAGTTAGGACCCCCTTTTCTTTATATACTTGTTATTTACACTTAGCCATTTAAGATAGACCAATGTAGTTGCATCCTTGTGATCATTAAGATTTGTACCAATTCTCATGTGTTATAGTAAGATTCTTCGACTTCTAAATTTCCCTTTGTTTATTTGATCACCTAGCCTAATCACATAATCCACATAGTTTAAAATTCGGCCGGGACCCGCAATTGTGGACTTGGAAGAGTCTAACACCTTCTCTTTTAGGTAATTTGAGCCCTTACCTGATCTTTAGTGACACGGACTAGTCAAACAGAGTTATTTCCAAGTAGGTGCCCTAACGCACCTTAAAATTGTTTGATGGCGACTCTACTTTTAATACCTTCATTTAAGAGAGTTGTCACACGTTGAAAACCGCTTTCGCGAGAAAACGGGGCGCGATAGCATGACGACTCTGCTGGGGATATACTTAGACTCTTACCATGACAAACTTGACTTATGTGGATTACTTTCCTTATTTTTCTTCTTTTGTTTTAAACTGATATGTCATGCACATCCCTTTCCTTATTCACCTTTATTTGTTTTAAACTGCTATGACAAGCACATCCATTCTCTTATTCTCTATTATTTGCTATGACATGTATGACCTCTCTCTATCTCTTTCATCTTGTCTAAGACTGCTACGACTCTCCCATCCCTATTTCCGTCCCTGCTTCATTACGTTCTCGCACATTTTCATGAGCTACACTGACTTCTTTCTTTTTGTCTTTCTTTTCTTTTCTCTTCTTTTCATGTTTGCCTTTACTATGTTGTTTACTTCTTTTACGTACTTTTATCATGCAAATACTTGGCAATGTGTTATTATTTCTGCACAAAGCATGCTCCGCATCATACTTCACTCGTGTCAATTATCAACATAGTGGTGCTTGATGAGTGTCTGGGCTTTCCTGAAATCACCCTTTTTAAATCGGAAAGGCTTATTTGTAGCAGACTAGTCGATCAGCGGTGCAGTCAACAATCTCGTGCCTTTCCCTCTCAGGTTGTCCACTTGGGAGTACCAGTCTAGACCCTTCTAGAAACCTCACTCAAATTTTCAATGTACATGCATCATGCTAAACCTAGTATGGCTTGAGACATCACTGATGTAACAACCCACATAGATAAAACCTTGTCCAAAGTCCGAACGAGATTTCTGCAATCCCAATGGACACTAGCATATTATGTGCATTACTTGGAGAAAATGTGCCAACATGTTGATCATTATTGCGTAAGTAGTCGAATTTGGAGGGGAAAGGGCTAACTCTTATTTGTTTGTAGAAAATGAAATCCAGGTTCGGTATGGTCCAGAATATCCCGCCTTTGCTACTTTACTGGTGGAAAGACCTTGCACCTTGTGATAAATATCATGTGAGAAGAGTACTTGGTAACCTGCCATCTTTGCTGAACATTCAACCAAATAGGGAATATCGAGGCCACTACCATATTCTGGGATGAGAAACGAGTTCGATTTGGCGATATAGAAATGACTCCTCTCCTAGAAGAAATAGGGGGTTTCACCAAGTTAACATGAGATCGTCCGGGACTGCTAGTATCAGAGAATTGCACTCCCTGCGATATTCTGAAAATGTTGGGTTTTATGAAGAATGATGAACTGCTCTGTCTAAAGAAATCATACATCCCTTTTGAGTTTCTTTACGAGCGTTATAGGCATAGCAAGTCATATCGTATTCATCATAATGAACTAGCCATTACATCTTTGGGATGGGTGCATCGCGGGGTTTATATTTTCATTGTATGCTTCCAGGGGTTGTTGATCTTTCCAATAAAAGGAGGAAGAATTCATACTCGCTTAGCCATGGTCGCCAGGACCTTAATGGATGGTATCGAAGGACAAACTTATACTATTATCCCAATGATCTTAGCTGAGATGTACTGTGCTCTAGATCAATGCAAGCATGGGTTTGGACACTTTGAGGGTTGCAATCTAGTGCTACAAGTCTGGCTGCTGGAACACTTTCAGAGGGGTGAGTATTATCAACAGCTTCTGCGAGGGCCACTAAATGACTACATAGCTAATCATCACCCAAAGAAAATGACTTTTATTCTAGACAAGTTTGCAAAGCCTAGAAATGCTGTAAGTTGTGTGTGTTTCTTCAGCAATCTGACAGACGAGCAAATGCATTGGATGTTTGAATAGTTTCCTAGTAGTGAGTTCATCATAAGATCAAAAGGAACTACTCACTTGGTATTGATCGGGCTGCAAGGCATCTACCCTTACGCTCCTATAAGAGTAATGAGACAAGCTAGAAGAAAACAAGTCATACCTCGGGTTTCTAACATGGTCCAGTATAAGGCAGATTTCAAGGAAGATGTCATCCCGTTCAAGTTTTGAAGCGCAACACATGTGGAACCAAAAGATCATTGTGGAAGGAGAAACTATTGAGCCAGACAGGTATCACCTCGGTCATATGTACTACTATCTATCATGACTGGAAGATGACGTAGTTGGGGCCGTTAAACCAGGAGTCAATCTGAAGGGTAAGATCATAGATGAAGTGGCCGAGGCACAGGTGAAGTACAAGAGGCTATGCAAAAGAGTGTTCGAGTCTGAAGCTAAACATCTAGAGCAGCACAAAGTGAACATGGATGCGATAAGAATATGGAAGGAGATTGCCACTAAGTCAACGGAAAGATTGGAATACATGGAATAAGAAATGATGGAGCTAGAAGGGAAGATGAGAAAGAGTCTTTCAGATTGTCAAGGCATGGATGGCGATGAAGGAGGAAAGCTGACAAAAGCTTACTTATTGCTAGATATGCACGATCTGGGAAACATGATTGATGGGGTCAAAAGAGCCAAGCACGGAGAAGGTCCTTCAGGGACCAAGCAGATTAGGAGATGATGTTCTTTACTGCTTTCTAGCTTAGATTAGTTTTCGATGTAATAAGGCTAGATGCCATTAGTAACTTCATTATATTATTGTCGGTTTAGTAAAAGATTGTTTTGGCTCATTTTTGGATTAATGAAATGAAGCAAACGTTGGCACCATTTTTCTCCAAGTCTATGTGTCGCTTAGGCCTACCTTAGGCATATTGAGGTCCTCCAATTAGGACGCAAATTATTGCATGACTTTGTGAAACATGTTTAAATAGTGCGAGCACTCTTTTATTTCACCTTACTGACTTGGTTACCTTTTGCTTTTTCTTTCTTTTTGATTATTCCCATTCCCAAAGGTTGGTTCGTACATACTGGCATCATTAGCATACCACAATAGATCCAGATGTGGAACTGCCAGAGGGTTACGAACCTCCAAAGTTCAAAATGTTCGATGGCACTGGTGATCCGAAGGTGCATCTAAGAACATATTGCGACAAGCTTGTAGGAGTGGGTAAGAATGAACAAATCCGCTTGAAACTTTTCATCTGAAGCCTTACAGGAGATGCTTTGACTTGGTATATCAGTCAAAAACCAAAAAAGTGGGCTAATTGGGTAAGTATGACATCAGATTTCATGGACAGATTCAGGCTCAACACGGAAAATGCGCCAGACGTTTTCTACATTCAAAACCTCAAGAAGAAGCCGACAGAAACCTTCCGCGAGTATGCTACTCGTTAGAGATCAAAGGCCGCCAAGGTAAGGCTAGCACTTAAAGAAGAACAAATAAACAAGTTCTTTGTTAGAGCACAAGATTCGCAATATTATGAACGGTTGATGGTCATAAAAAATCACAAGTTCTCAGACATCATCAAGTTAGGGGAAAAAATAGAAGAAGGAATCAAGAGTGGAATGGTAACTAATTTCGAGGCGCTGCAGTCCACGGATAAAGCTTTGCAATTAGGAGGTATTTCAAAGAAGAAAGAAGTGGGTGCCGTGTTGGTAGCCCAAGGCCCTAAGTCTCCCCTCACATACCAAACACCTCCATCCACATATCAACCCTCATCCCCAAAATGCCAATACCCTGCCACCACCTACCATACCTACAACACTCAACCTGCATACCATTCACCTCCACCTGCCCGCCAAAACCACCCAAAGCCACGTCCAAATTTCAACTGCAGACCTCCTAGACAATACACCCCAATTGCTGAACACATAGCCCAACTGTATGAAAGACAGAAGGCCGCTGGTTATGTCACCCCTATTCCTGCTGTTGTTGTGGAAAATCCTTCCCAATGTATCAACCCTAACAAAACATGTGCTTATCATTTAGGCATGAAGGGTCATACCATTGAGGAATGCCACACGTTGAAAGACAAGATTCAGATGATGATCGACCCTAAGGCTATACAAGCAAAAGAAGCTGCACCAAACGTCCTCAACAACCCTCTCCCGGATCACAGGGGTGAGGGAGAAAACATGATAGAAACTGATGAAGAGTGGGATTAGGAAGGGTCCATTGGACTCATTCGAGAGGGAGATGCTCCTAAAACATCTCCGGTCACCCTCACGCAAATGTGGTACAAACCCAGGTGTGTAGGAGCGGAATCCCCTTTTGGTTTGGAAGGTTGATATAGCAGAAATTCAAGTTTTAGACCCCTCCCTATCAGTCCCATAAACAGGCCTTCAAATGCGTTTTTATGGCCAATGCTGAGATTCTTTAGTTCGACGACCCAGGTATGGACTGCTAAATCGATTCTGATTAAAAAATCCTCTCCGAAGCCCGTGTATATAAGTCAAAGATGTGACTTTCACAGGTCCGATTGCTCTTTGCCGTCAAATGGAAAGTTAGCTCATAGGGCTTAAAGTTGACGTCGCCACACCCTTCACTGTAATGGTAGCTCCCACACCATCTTACAAGCCTGACACCGTCCCATGGGATTATGTTGCAAAATAAAGAAGAAAGGGAAAAGCCAAAATGGAAGAAACAGGTGCCGCGCAAGGTATGACTAGAACTGACAGAGTTTACACACCTAAGAATCTGGGAGGAACAAGCAAGGAAGCTGTACCTAAGCCGCCTGTTGTTGAGACTGGCACTGACGATCTTTGAAGAAAGATACAAGCATGGGAATACTCTATTATTGACCACCTGAACAAGACTCCTGCTTAGATATCCATCTTATAATTGTTGCAAAACTCGAACGCGGACAAGAATGCTTTGATGAAGGTGTTAAGTGAAGCTTATGTACCCGCCGACATCACTAGCGGAGAGATGGCTGACATGGTCGGATAGGTATTAGAGAGCCACAAAATCACATTCGACGAAGATGAGTTACCACCAGAAGGACTGAGTCACAGTAAGGCGTTGCACATCATAGTGCAATTCGAGGACAAATTCTTTGCCAGGGTCCTGATAGATGGAGGTTCGAGTCCGAACATATGTCCACTGACCACTCTAAGGAGATTAGGTAAGGACCTGCACGAGATACGAATGTGAAGCATGAATGTGAAGGCGTTCGATGGATCTTAGAGAGCCACTATTGGAGAAATCAACCTTGATCTACAAATGGGTCCGACTTGGTTTGATGTTGAGTTCCAAGTGCTGGATATATCGGCTACTTACAACCTATTATTGGGACGACCATGGATACATGCAGTTGGTGTAGTGGCTTTTACTTTGCACCAGGCCGTGAAGTTCGAGTGGAATCACCAGGAGGTGATCATTCATGGATATGGAAGCAACCCTATTTAGACCAATCAAACTGTTCCAGTCATCGGAAATAGGAGGAAGTTGGGTGGAGAAACATATCATTGCATTGAACGGGTTAACGCAATTGAAAGGGATCGATGGTGGAGCAACATGATAGAAAGCATATTGCTGTGGACGGGATATAAACCAGGCAAGGATATCGGCAAAAAGCTTCAGGGGATCACTAAACCCATATACCACAGTATCATGGCACAACCTTTGGACTCGTATATGAATATACTGTGCAAGAATATCAGAATTGGACACCTCCTTGGCGCACCGATTACTATTTGCTGAACAACCCATACCACCTTTACACCAGACATTCCATCAGGCTGACATGATGTGGGGATCCGAGGAAGATGAGATCTTGGTCGGTATGAGGAAGCTATTTTTGGAAGAAGAAGACATGGACTGCAGTGCAATTGTTGAGGAGGAGTAGGAGGAAGATCTTACCATTCAGACAATGGAAGAGGGAGCTATTCTCAAGAATTGGACCGCTGCACCATCCCGACTCGCCCAGTTCCTGGGTAGCCTGGCAAATTAGCATGACTTATTTTCAAATTGTTTTGAGCATTTAAGACATTTTTCAGTATTTTGTTTTGAAATAATTACTCGAGCCATCAATTTGTACTTGTTGACATTTTAAACGTTTTATTAATGCATTATTGCTTTTCATATTTATTATTATCTTTCTACATTTTTTTCAGCATAATTATTACATATCCAGATGAACCTGCAACTGTGACATGTTATGAGACAATGCAACATAAGGACAGTGATTCGAAAGATCTAGAGGATGATGTAATACCTGAGGAAATTGCCAAAGAAGTAGAGAATTTTGAAAATAAACCGGTCTAATTTGGAGGAAACTGAGGCCGTTAGCTTAGGGGATTCTGAAACAGTCAAGGAAACTCGCATAAGCATCCATATATCACTGACAGAAAAGGAAGAGTATATGAGATTTCTAGTAGAATATGAGGATATTTTTGCATGGTCCTACGAAGATATGACTGGGTTGAGCACATCTATAGTAGTTCACAAGACACCTACTAATCCCATGTGTCCACCGGGTAAAACAAAAGCTCAAAAAGTTCAAGCCAATATGAGTTTGAAGATAAAAGAGGAGGTCACCAAACAAATTAAAGCCAAGGTTCTCCGAGTGTTCAAATACCCGACCTGGTTAGCCAACATTGTGCCGGTTCCAAAGCAAGATGGGAAAGTTAGAGTATTTGTCGATTACCGAGATCTGAACAGAGTAATTCCTAAGGATGATTTCCCGCTAGCTAACATACACATACTGATTGACAACTGCGCTAAGCATGAACTCCAAACCTTTGTGTATTTCTTCGCAGGATACCATCAGATTTGGATGGATGAAGAGGATGCCGAAAAGACTGCCTTTATCACGCCATGGGAATATATTGTTACAAAATGATGTCGTTTGGTTTGAAGAACGCTGGGGCCACCTACATAAGGGCCATGAAAACTATCTTCCACGACATGACACACAAGGAAATAAAGGTATACGTGGATGATGTTATCATCAAATCTAAAAGGAGTTCAGATCAAATAGCAGACCAGAAGAAATTTCTCGATCGGCTTCAAAAATACAACTTGAAGTTGAACCCTGCAAAATGTGCCTTTAGAGTCCCTGCTGGAAAATTATTAGGTTTCATCATCAGTCGCCGAGGCATTGAGCTAGATCTGTCAAAAATCAAAGCTATCCAGGACTTGCCATCATCGAAGGATAAGAAAGATGTGATGAGTTTTCTAGGGTGCCTCAATTATATCAGCCATTTTATAGCACAATCAACGGTGATATGTGAGCCAATCTTCAAAATGCTGAGGAAAGATGCTGCAACAAGATGGACTGAAGAATGCCGGAAACCTTCGACAAAATCAAGGAGTATTTATCTAAATCACCCGTGTTGGTCCCACCAGAACCAGGAAGACCTTTGCTACTTTATCTATCTATGTTGGATGTGGCCTTTGGTTTCATTCTAGGACTACATGATGAAACTAGGAGGAAGGAGCAGGCGATATATTATTTGAGCAAGAAATTCACGCCTTATGAAGCCAGGTACTCTTTGTTGGAACGCACCTGCTGTGCTTTGACATAGATAGCCCAGAAGTTGAGACATTATTTTTGTGCATACACTACATATCTCATATCAAGGATGGATTCGCTACAATACATCTTTCAGAAGCCCATGCCTATAGGTAAGTTAGCAAAGTGGCAGTCATTGCTGAGTGAGTTCGACATCATCTATGTAACTCAGAAGGCAGTCAAAGGGCAAGCATTGGCTGATCATTTGGCAGAAAATCCCGTAGATGGAGAATATGAACTACTGAAGACGTATTTTCCCGACGAAGAGGTATCATTTGTAGGAGAAGATATTACCGAAGCATATGACAGTTGGAGGATGTTCTTCGATGGAGCAGCAAACATCAAGGGAGCGGGCATCAGAGCTGTCTTAGTATCAGAAAGCGGTGAACATTATTCAGTATCCACAAAACTCAGGTTCCCGTGCACCAACAATATGGCAGAATACGAGGCCTGCATCTTGGGACTCAAGTTAGCCGTCGACATGAACATCCAGGAGTTGCTGGTAATCAGAGATTCAGATCTATTGGTGCACCTGGTTCTAGGAGAATGGGCTACTAAGAATACTAAAACATTGCCATACTTGTATTGTGTACAAGAGCTGGTCAAGAGGTTCATGAAAATAGAACTCAAACAAGTTCCAATGATTCAAAATGAATTTGCAGATGCATTAGACACCCTGTCTTCCATGATATAACATCCAGACAGGAATTTCATCGATCCTATCCCAATAGGAATTCATAAGCAGCCAGCTTATTATGCTCATGTTGAAGAAGAGTTTGACTGAAATCCGTGGATCCACGACATCAAGGAGTACTTGGAAAAGTGAGAATATCCAGAGAATGCTACACACACTCAAAAGCGCATGGCTGAAGATTGACCAATTATTTCCTTCAAATGAGAGGAATTCTGTATAGAAGGACTCCTGATTTGGGATTACAGCGATGTGTCGATGCCAAGGAGGCATCTAGATTGCTTGATGAAATGCATGCCGGAATTTGCGGACCTCACATGAACGGTTTCGTTTTGGCCAAGAAGATATTAAGAGCAGGGTATTTCTGGATGACTATGGAAACAGACTGCATAAAATATGTTCAGAAGTGTCACCAATGCCAGATACATGCTGATATGATATGAGTGGCGCGCGACGAACTTAATGCAATGAGTTCGCCCTGGCCTTTCTCTGCTTGGGGCATGGATGTCATCGGACCAATCGAACCCGCTGCTTCAAACGAACATAGGTTCATTTTGGTGGCTATAGACTACTTCACAAAATGGGTTGAAGTTGCGTCCTATAAGGCTGTGACTAAGAAGGTCGTAGCAGATTTTGTCCGGGATCGCATTGTTTGTCGATTTGGAGTAGCTGAGTCAATCATCACTGACAATGCCGCCAATCTCAACAGTGATTTGATGAAAGCCATGTGTGAAACATTCAAGATCAAGCATCGAAATTCCACATCATACAGGCCGCAAATGAATGGAGCCGTAGAAGCCGCCAATAAGAACATCAAGAAGATATTGAGGAAATTGGTGGACAACTACAAACAATGGCACGAAAAGCTACCATTTGCTTTACTCGAGTATCGAACCATAGTTTGTACATCAACTGGGGCAACTCCCTATTTACTGGTTTATGGTACTGAAGCTGTTATTCCCGCCGAAGTGGAGATCCCTTCCTTAAGAATCATAAAAGAAGCCGAGCTCAGCAACGCAGAATGGGTACGGAACTGGTATGAACAACTAGCTCTCATTGATGGTAAAAGAATGAACATAGTGTATCACGGTCAACTCTACCAGAATAGAATGGCTAGAGCTTTCTACAAAAAGGTTAGGTCAAGGCAATTCACACCAGGGCAGCTGGTACTGAAATGGATCTTTCCACATCAGGATGAAGCAAAGGGAAAATTCTTACCCAACTAGCAAGGCCCTTACATGGTTCACCTAGTACTGAGAGGAGGAGCACTTATACTTGCAGAGATGGATGGAGAGATATGGCCAAAACCTATCAATTCAGATGCAGTCAAGAGATATTATGTTTAAGATTAAGTTCACACTTTCTATTTGATGTAACCTGAACTACGCTTGACCTGATTCCCGTTTAAGAGGGGATACGTAGGCAGCCTTGTGGATTCGGTCACATCATAATAAAATCTTCATTCCCCCTATGGTTAGAAACTGGTTCAAGATCTCGAGCTCGCCCAATCTCATCATGTTTAGAGTCGCGAAGGAATGTATCGCCAAAAGTATGCATTTAAACTGGGTAGAATTTTGAGGAGGATCCTCAAAATTCTGAGTTAAGGAGGTTGCAATGTCCCAAAAGCGTGTCAGAGTAGCTAATTCATCAAAATTGTTTACTATCAGGCATTATCACATATTTCAAACAACTACAAAAAATTTATCACAAATGCATGTTTTACGAAAATTTTATTTTTCTACAATAGCAGACGCTACCCGGGGTGACTCAAACAGGACCTCAAGACAAGAGCAAAGGCAAAACAAGGAGTCGAGTGCACGAACCAAACCTCCCCCCTCCAAACTCATGATTTTTCTTTGGATGCAGGCACGACGGACGTAACAAAAACATCCGCAAATATATATACATAACAAGATCACTATCTTCACACCGACAAAAGTCGCCAAATGCAAACGCATCAATCTACGAAATACTTTGCCCTCTGCATTCAATCATTTCCTCTTCTTGCATAGGGCTAATCACTGCCCTCATCACCGCATAAGGTTAAACACTTCCTTTCTTGCATGAGACTTAACACTGTCTCCATCCTTTGCATGAGACTAAGCACTATTTCCATTATTGTATAAGGCTAAGCCTTTCCTTTCCTTGCATGAGACTAAACACTGTCTCCATTCTTTGCATGAGACTAAGTGCTGTCTCCATTATTGCATAAGGCTAAGCATTGCATTTCCTTGCATGAGACTAAACACTGTCTCCATTCTTTCTATGAGACTAAGCACTGTCTCCATTATTGCATAAGGCTAAGCATTGCCTTTCTTTGCATGAGACTAAGCACTGCCTCCATTATTGCATAAGGATAAGCATTGCCTTTCCTTGCATGAGACTAAACACTGTCTCCTTTCTTTGTATGAGACTAAACACTGTCTCCATTCCTTGCATGAGGCTAAGCACTGCCTCCATTATTGCATAAGGCTAAGCATTGCCTTTCCTTGCATAAGACTAAGTACTGTCTCTATTACTGCATAAGGCTAAACACTGCCTTCTTTTATTGCATAAGGCTAAGCATTGCCTTTCCGTGCATGAGGCTAAGCACTGTCTCCATTATTTCATAAGGCTAAACATTGCCTTCCTCGCATGAGACTAAGCATTTCCTCTCTTTCTCTCACGAGGCTAAACACTGCCTCCATTATTGCATAAGGCTAGGCATCGCCTTCCCTTGCATGAGACTAAACTCTGTCTCCGCTACACTGCATAATATTAAGCATTATATCCTTTCTTTGCAACGGGCTAGACGTTGCCCTCATCTCGTATAAGACTAAGCCTTGTCTTGTCTCATTTTAGCGAATGACTAAAGCATCACCTGTTTCCTTTATCAACCGATCGATATTACCACATACTTGCATTTCATGGGCTGAAACACCGCCATATTGTCTGAAGACGTCATATTCCAAAGGCACCATCCTCATAGCCTGAAGACACCATGATATGGCCTGAGGATCTCTTGAAATTGCACATCATTATTCAAAGGCGTCATAGTCTAGAGGCACCATCCTCATGGCCCGAGGACATCATTGCATGGCCTGCGAATCCCTTATCAAATGCTTCATGGCCCAGGACGTCATAGTCTAAGGACATCATCCTCATCGTCCAAAGAAAACTCTCATGGTCCGAAGGGAATTTGCATCATGTTTAAATTTTTGCAAAAACCCATATATGTTCGCATGCATCGTGTTCAAAACTTTGCAGGTAACTCTAGAGGTAACCTTTCTACAAACAAGAGCAATTCTCGCTCCGGTTTCCGTTCACAGTGTTCACATCCTTCGATCACCTCAAACGTAACTGATGATCAGTAATTGATTACCTTTTGTTCTATCCATTCAAATATTTTTCTTATACATCCATAACGTTTAATTTGCATTCAAAACCCCACCTGAAATTATCCGTTAGTCACGACACTATCCCACTTCGCCGTTGGATCCAGAACTACATACGACCTAATTCCCGTAACACCATGGATCTGTAGGCAACTCAAGAACCAGGGTTCGACCCTACGTTTTTCAAAAGACATCATTCCTCACTCACTTCGGACAAAATTGGTCATTATTTTCTTTACCCGACAACTCTTTCATCATTCCTGGGTAAAGAGGGGCAGCTGTTGATATCCAATTTTGCCTTTATATTTTTAAATAATATTATATACTTTCAAAACATTATTTTTGCATCATTAATCAATTCACAAGAGTCATAAACGTATTTTCTATAATGTTCCATAATCTTTAAAGCCTTAAAATTGAGTTTTTTTTTTTTTTTACATTTAATTACTTTGCATATGTATTAATTACTCCTTTAAATTATTTCGGGATGATTTAATCACCCAAATTTATTATTTACAACAACATATATGCTTTACAATATTTTATTTCATTTTATATAATTTCATTTGCATTTTTGTGCTATTTACACATTTTTGCGATAGTAGCCTATATTTTGTAATTAATTGTATTTTATTATTTTATTCAAAGTAAATAACTTTTTATATGCTTACAACCTTCAGCTATCATTTTAAAATGCTTATTTGCTTAAATAATATTTTTTAAACTTATTTAGATATTTTTATTTATTTTGTTTTTCTTAATTCCTTTATTGTTTAAAGCTGGCCCAAACCAGGCCATTTTTTCGGATTAATTGGCATCCTAGACACCCCACCTTAGACCAATAACACCCCCAGCCCAAACCAAACAGCCCTCTTTTAAATAACTCGATCGTGACCCGTTTAAACAACCCGCCCCATTCCCTTTCGATCTTGGCCGGTGATCTCAAATAATCAACGGCCCATAATACTTCCCTACCTTTCCTTATATCCCCTTAACCTAAACCCTAGGGACGTTCCCCCTTAAATTGATGCCTCTGAAACCTCTACATTTCAATCGGTCTCTGAGAAACCCTAGCCGCCATACCCTCAAATCCCCTCCGAATCCAGCCCCAAAATGAAATCAATCCGTGATTCCCTTACCTTATACATTCTGTCATCTTGTTACTTACACGAATTTGGAATCAACTAGTACTCGCCTATTCTTGGCAAGTACCAGGCCTTGAGTTATGAACGATCGTCCTCAGTCTTCGAGACTTAGATGAAATTTCGTCAACATACACCCACTACCAGATTATATGGATCAGACTTACCAAGATCCTCGGCCAATCTTTGGTTTCCGTCAAACTAGGATTTGAAATTTCAATTTGTTCCTTTATTGGTTCTATTATCGATTGCATGTGATTTTCTTTCCTTATTTGTGTTTGAAATTATTTTCCATGTTTGCTTGCTCGATTTCTACCACTATATAACCCCTCCCAAATTTCCCTTTTGGATAGACTTTAATGACCTTAAGAACTATTCTCTCACTCTCATTTATTCTGTACTATTATGAAATTGAGCTCTCGGCCGGTTGAAAGCTAAGACCACTAGATTTTGTTCACCTTCCTCCAGTGCAAGACACTGCTCGGAGTCCATTTCGAGGCTCCTGTGAAGTCTGAGGCACTGGGGAGTTGCGGTTTTACTGGCCTTCAATAATCATAGCTATTCTTGAGATTTTCGAGTTCTTCATCCTTGGTTTAGTTTGTCTGCCACTGGTTAGTGCCCTATACTCTCGCACTTCTACTTCTTTTCGTTCGTGTTTGTGTTATGTGCATTAGTGCTATTTGGATTTCCTTGAGTTAATTTCAATAATATGCCCCTTTATATACAATTCTTCCTGTTTTAGTACTACTCTGTAGTTCCCCTAGCTTCAATTCTATGCGAGTTCTGATTTAAACTCACATGTGGATAGCTAATTTGATTCATGATGCCTGCTTGATTCGTAATTGAAACCTGATTGATGGTTGTTGAACCTTGTTTTGATTTCTTGTACCAAAACCCTTATGAAACTATGTTCTCGCTGAGAATTCCTTTCTTCATGTTGAATCTTTTATGCATAATTTGCTATTTCTCTGCAAGTCTATCTAAATAATTAGCCTAATATGCTAGCCTTAATACATGCTCATTAGGTGTGTTCAACCTGAATAATTTCTAATCATTATGCTTATGAATATTTGGTTACTTATACTTGTTGCTTATTTTGAGTTTGGTTCCTGGCCTTGTTCTTTACCATTATGATAGCCAACTCATGCCTAGAATGTGTTCTAATTCCTGTTGAGATATTCATGCCCAACTTTTATCTTTCTGGAGTTCTACTATTAGCTATGACTTGTTCCCATTCTATTTGTAACTCTATTGTGTGTTTTCTTGACTTGCTCAATCCTGTATTTTTCAGCATTAGTCAAGACTTTTAGAGTAAATCTCATAATAAGCATTTTCGCCAATATGTGGGCAACTAGTACAAGGTTTGATGCTTGTCTGTCCTATTGATTTGAAAATTGACATGTCTTCTGTTTACTATAAGTTTCGTTGGTATTGTAACTGATATTCATCATGTTCAAGTTTTCTTATCTTCTACTAAGTGATTGCTGGATCATGAACCTGTTCTGTTATGTTGTTTTCATTAGGCCTTCAGGTTAAAACTTTCATGTGAGGTCCATGCTCTACTTGTTCTTATTTATGACTCTATTAGATTTTCATGTTTAAATCTTGTGTTTAAATCTTTTAGGCTAATTTTGAATCAGTATACTCTTGAGACTCTTTTGGAATAGTTCACTATCCTATGATAATCAATCCTGTCACTTTAGCTTTGTTTATGAAATTACAAGCATGAACCTTCCTTGTAAACTTGTCAGTATTTCATGTGATCTTGTCTATGTGCATTGGTTAGAACTGTTGATTAGTTATAGCTTTAGGTGTTAAGTGTGAAAAGTTGTTTAATTAATTCCATGAGTGGTCTGTCACCTGTATGGTTAAGTTTGGCATCCATTTGGCTAAGTAAGTTATTCGTTGGGCCTGGTGTTGAGCCATATGTGTTGTTGGACCTGGGCATTGGACTCAGGAAGATTCTACTGTCCTTATGAGCCTGAGAGTTGGGTTTGTTGGTTGGTGAGGCTACTGAAGGCCCAAAAATTCATTGGGTTATTTTATAGCGGGCCTGTACTTGATTCAGTCTGTATTTTGTCATCTTTGAGTTTGTATTATTCCATTTTGGTCCAGTAACTTGTAATAACAAATATCTGGGGTGTTAGTAAAATTGGGGAATGGGTGTTATTTGCTCTCGCATAAAGGGTATAGAACATGCCTATAGGATCTATGTGCTTTATTTGTTATCTTGTTTAATTTTCTCTACTTCTGCACGCTAGTAAAAATCATGTCTCTAGGAATTGCACACACCTCACCTAATTTGTCTAATACTCTTACACTATCTCAAACATGCTATTAATTGCCATACTTGTTATTGCTGTTCGTTTAGACAGCATGCCTATAGGACGTATATTATATGCTTTTGCTAACTTAGATATCATGCCTTTAGGACTTCAAATAATTAATTGATCAAATTGCTTCTATTACTTTTGGTGCACTGTCCATCTAGGTATCATGACCATGGAACGCTAGTCTCTTAATCAACTGCTCCTGCCGTTTTATTACACTTCCACCTAGATAGCATGCCTATAGGAATAAGTATGTTAACAACAAGTTCAAATACAAACTATTAGAAATTTTACCTATAGAATACTGTTATTCGTTTAGAAAGCATGTCTGTAGAATCAAATGCTAGAAATTCCCAGTTTTAATAGTTTTCACTGCCCATTGTGCAAACAACTTAGAAATCATGCCCATAGGACAATGTCACTCGCCTGAGACGCCTATCTATAAAATCAGCGTAATAATCCTGAGTCCTAGTTAACTGCCTCCTCGCCTAAGCCACTTAGAACAATAACGATGCATACTGGAATTCAGAATCACCTAGAAACCATGCCTATAGGACTCCAAGTCTCGATTCTGGAACTATGTACTGCCTAAACTGCCCGCGTGCATTTGTTGCAAAAGCTAACTTGGGGCTTTATTTGTCGTTATGTGGAGTCCTATTTGTTTTGAGTGTCACGTAGTTATCATTTTGAGCAGCTTAGGTGAAGTCTAGAGCCATCCAAATAATAGGTCCAATGCCTCCTGGATCACAGCAACGGGACGGGTAGTGCACAGATATGATACGATTTAGAATTGAATTAGAGCGCATTTAAGTAACAACTTCAACATAGTAATTGGGTAGCAGGAGATGCTAGTCCGTGCCCGCTGAATAATATGAGCAACCCTATCTTAAGGGAGTTGCGAAGTATTATTTATGTTGCACGGGGTGATTCTTTAGGTTAAAAAAGTTAGGACCCCCTTTTCTTTATATACTTGTTATTTACACTTAGCCATTTAAGATAGACCAATGTAGTTGCATCCTTGTGATCATTAAGATTTGTACCAATTCTCATGTGTTATAGTAAGATTCTTCGACTTCTAAATTTCCCTTTGTTTATTTGATCACCTAGCCTAATCACATAATCCACATAGTTTAAAATTCGGCCGGGACCCGCAATTGTGGACTTGGAAGAGTCTAACACCTTCTCTTTGAGGTAATTTGAGCCCTTACCCGATCTTTGGTGACACAGACTGGTCAAACAGAGTTATTTCCAAATAGGTGCCCTAGCGCACCTCGAAAATTGTTGGATGACAACTCTACTCTTTTAATACCTTTATTTGAAAGAGTTGTCACATGTTAAAACCTGCTTTCGCGAGAAAACAGGGCGTGAAAAACACATGCAACAATACTTGAACAAGGTTCAAGTGTTGCTCTCCTAGTCCAAAGAGTGGTTAATTATCCACATTACAAGGGAGGAAAATGTGGAGGCGGGCGCATTAACCAATTTGGGTTCGTCCACAGAAATAAAGGGATCTGATTCCAGTGCCGTAGTTCAATTGATGCATTCGGTGTAGGATGTGGAAGGATACTGTGATGTTAATTCAACTAACTTGGTCTAGGATAGGAGGAACGAGTTTATTGAATATCTAAGGCATGGAAAATTGCCTGACGACCCGAAAGCATCTCGGGCACTGCGGACCAAGGTGGCTTGTTATTGTCTTATTGACGGACGTTATATAGGAGGTCACTTCAAGGACCATTAGCTCGGTTTTTAGGGACATTGGAGGCTAACTACGTGGTGAGGGAAGTTCATGAAGGAGTTTGGGGGAACCATTCTTGTGCAGACTCATTGGTTCTCAATTTAGTTAGAGCTAGCTACTATTGGCCCCGGATACAGCAAGATGCAAAGACATTTGTACAAAAGTGCAATAAATTTCAACACCATGCACAATTAGTGCATCAACCGGTAGAACTCTTGCATTCGGTGGTGTCACCGTGGCCATTCATGAAATGAGGGATGGATATAGTTGGTCTCTTACCATAAGGACCCGATAAGCTAATTATTTTTTTTAAATTTTAACTGATTATTTTACTAAATGGTTTGAAGAAGGTTCTTACCAAAATATCGGAGAATGAGAAATGATCGATTTTATATGGGATCATATCATCTACCAATTTGGAATACCAAAAGAAATTGCTTGTGACAACGAGCCACTGTTTATAGGTTCCAAGTCATGAAGTTTCTGGAAGGATTATAGATCAAACGAACTACATCTTCGTAATACCACCCGAGGGCTAATAGACAAGTGAAGTTGACCAACAAGGTAATTATTTAAAACCTCAAAAAGAAGTTCTAAGATTCTAAAGGTAAGAAGCCAGATGAGCTACCGGATGTGTTATAGGTATACCAGACCACGAAGAAGTCGAGCACGGGTGAAACTCCCTTTTCACTTATGTACGGTTCAGAGGCTTTGATACTGGTGGATGTGGGGGAACCGAACTTAAGGTTTTCCAGATTAAATGAGGAAACAAACAATAAGCGTTGCTATTTAAACTAGATTTTCTTAAAGAGCATCAGAATCTGGCATATGTGAAGAAGGTGACACAAAAGCAAATGATAGAAAGATATTACAACCGTAGAGCAAATCTTCGATACTTCAAAGTTGGGGATTTGGTTATGAGAAAGGTAACTCAAAAAACTCGGTAACTTAACGTCGGGAAGCTGGAACAAACATGAGAAGGACCTTATCGGTCTTTAACTATAACGGGTAAAGTGTTTGTATGAATTGGAAGATCAAGATGGAGCTAAATTCCCAAGCAATTGGAACGTAACTCACCTCAAAAGGTATTACTACTGAAGATGCTTGCTGGGACTGAAAGTATGTGCTGCACTATTTTTTTCTTCGACCAATTTTTGTCCTAATTGAATTTTTTGGAAAGATTTTAAATGAGGCAGCGATGTAAAGCATATTATGAAGGAAGAATCATCGGTGAATGAAAGAGTTCCAGTGTTATAATTCTCATACTTAGCATTCGAACACTAGGGAACATAATACATGACAAGGCATGAAACATGTTACAAAGACCGGGGACTGTTAGAACCGGGATCAATGTCTTATTAGGACCGGGGACTACATGTTCAACCATAGAAATAAGTTGTACAAGTTAGCCACATGTATTGACAACTTTATTTACTTAAGCAAAAGAATGTTTATGTAAATGTACTTTTAAAGAAAGAGGGAATAAATCAAAGTCCTTTTGTTTCTATCTTATTTCTTGTCCGAATGATAAGTTAGTTTGTTTTATCGTTTGAAAGTTAACAAAAATTTGAAATGCTTATGCAGAAGTGAACATGAGATGTCCTCTTCAAGAGCACCGTAAAAATAAGAGCGTTCTCTTATGAAATCCTCAAATTAAATGGTAGATTCTAGGAGTGTTTATGCTCGGAATTAAAAGCTATCGGATGTGAAATGATTCCCCAAGATTTATTAGTTGAATGAAAAAGAATTTTTTTGCAAAACACCTAAGAAAAAGAGCTTCTTTATTAATTAAGATATTTCTAACTCAGTAAAGAATTTCTAGTATAATTACAAAAAGTAAAGAAAACAATATAAATATTAGTTCTTATTGCTAGAACACGAAGGGAGAGAAGAGTCTTCGTTTTGTTTATTGGGTGAAAACTGTTCTGCTTCCGGTTCCAAGCCTTCATCTTCTTCAGTTTCTCTAGTTTCTGAAGCAACTGGCCAAGCTGGGATGTTCTCATGATCATTTGTCTCCAGCTCCCGGGCCTTGGCAATACATTCATCAATGTTAACAGTGCGTTCTTTGGTCTCATCCAAGGTCTTCCTCTTCGTATGATAAATGGCATAGGTCTTCTTGAAGACGATTGAATCTTCTTGGTCTTGGAATTTAGCTCGGAGCTTTTCAATCTTGGAATGGTGTTTTCATTTTCAGCTTTTATAATGTTAATTTTGAAATCAAGCTCAACATTGATGGTCGAATGAAGCTGATTCTGCTCCATGACCCTTCTGAGCCTTTCTTCCATTCTTGCTCTCTTCTCCTCGGCAACATTGGCCTCTTCAGTTTTGGAGCGTAAGCTGGCCTCCAAGTTGTTAATTTTTTCCATAGGGGTAGACTTACGCTCGGCAACAGCAATCGCTGCATCATGAAGTTCAACCCACTTAGCCTTTGCATTCTTGAGGTCTTCGTGCAATTAGACGGCCTCTTGGCTATGGGCCATTCTATCTTGCTCGGATTGCTACAACTGAGCCTTAAGTTCATCCATCTGTGCGACTTTTGCTTCCAGTACGGGGAGGCGCTCAGGAAGCTGACTCCGTTCAGCTAAAAGTTGATCTTGTTCTGGTTTAAGTACTTATGCATCTAAGATCAACCTTTACAGGCCTTTGGAAGAAACAAGGTTGGCCTGAAGAGGTCAAATCTAAGGTTATTAATTCAAAATATGACAAATAAAGAGTTATATGAAATGGATTTATTAATACCTGTGCTGAGTAGTGCATGCTGTTGTTTAGCAGACATTTCCGGAGATAATCCATCTTTCTCTAGTCTTTTTTTGAGGCTAGTGACTGCAGATAATTAGCAAGCTCCACCGGCTTGGAAAGCCCGAGGCATTCGTTTGAAATTGTGAGGGTAACACTTTGTTTCCACTAAGGTTTTAAGTGGGCGACGGGAAGGTGTTCCCCATGGTTGGATGACCATGGGGAGGGTACATTTGTTATTTGTTCAGTTGGAGATGATGGAGAGACTGTAGCTGGTGGAGAAGGAGATACGGTAACGACAAGTTCAGAAGTTGAAGGCGGAGGAAGTTCAGGGGTAGAACTTCTTCGACCAGAAGATTTTGTGGGGATTCGAAAAAAGGATGAAGCGTTTTCGACTATGTCCAGTTCCCACCAGAGTTCTTGAACTTCTTTTGGAGGTGGAGTTTGAAGCTCTCTCGGTTGGCATCCGGTTGAGCTACTGAAGAACTTTTTCTTCTTCAAAGGGGAGCCTCTTCTTTCTCAGCTCCTTCTTCATCATCAAGGACGACTGTGGTGGGTCCAGTTGGTGTTTTTTTTTATTCTCTTTTCCTGCGTCTCAGCCGAGGAGGGACATTTCCTCTTTGGTTTCTTGTTTTTGGGTTGGGGACTCCGGGAAGAGGTACCTTCCCCGGAAGTGCGAGTAGATTCGCGAGCCCCCCTCCGATTAAGGACATTCTGCAGTAACTCTTCGGCTTCCGTCGGGTTATCGAGGATATTGATGTCGGGGCTAATACTGGATCCCTTCGAATCCCTATGTGATACAAGAAGACGTTTAAATTGCTTCCAAGGTATATTGAAAGATTGAAAAAAGGGAAGAAGAATCCTTGTTTACCATGTTATTTGTGTTTCCACCCATATTTGGGAGCCATTTCTTTCCACCTTTGGGATTCTGGTGTAGTATTATCCAGAATATTCTGTACCCATTGGGCCAGATTTTGAACCTGTGGTGGCATTTAGTGAGTAGCTGGAATGAGGAAAATAAAGTTAGTAGCGAAGGAATGTCTTTTTGGACGTGAAAGAAAAAACTTATTCGAAGACTTACAGAAAAGATTTCATGATTCGAGAAGAGCAGGTGTTGTGGGTAGGATGATGTCCCTGGTAGCAATAACAACGAACTGTTCTATTCATCCACGCTCATTGTCATTGTTGACGCTGGTGAGGAAGGAATGATGACCATATTTGCTAAGTTTTATCACACCCCCACGAAAGATCTTTGGGGAATAGAAGTTCACCATATGTTTAAGAGTCAGGGTTTCTCCAGTCTCGGAGCACAACTAGCGGAGGCAAGCCACCGTATGCCATACTGAATGACTTACTTGTGCAAAACATATTTGGTACTGGTGGAAAAACTCTTAAGATTATTGGGTCAACTTCTTCACCCACTCTCAAAGAGAAAGGGCCCAAAGTGAAAGGGTATGTATAAACATATATGAACCCTGGTTTGGAGAAAGTGACCCTTTCTACCTCACTATGAGTGAGAATTTCAATGTTGTCCTAGTGACAGTCCTCCTTCACGACAGGAATGTTAGGAGGACGGATGGAAGATGGGTACCTGTTAACATGCTAGTGTCTGTCACTTTAGGGATTTGCAGGTTCTTTCTGTTCTTGAAGGTCGAATTTCGTGCTAAGGTGAAAGTGTATGATGGTGTTTATGGTTGGAGGTTTAGACTTGATATCAATATCTTTGGTTCGGTTCTTCTTTAGACCTCCACCAATGAGAAGGCCAGAATTCTTGACGAGCAGTGTTAGAAGACATGATAGTGAGAAATCTGTGAAGAAAATTTTTACTAAAGAAAGTTGAAGGTATCAGTAGGGTTCTAAGATAAATCAGAGAAGAAGAATTTGTAAAAGGTAAAGAGTAAAAATGATGAATAGCGGAGAAGTTATAAACGGCAAAAATTGTGGTCATGATTACCTCGAAAAATTACGAAAATATTTGGTGAATCACGGAGCGACACGTGTTCGCATCATTAATGCGAGAAGACATGCATCATTTCAAGTGTCAGAGGCCATTCATGAACTTTCCCGCTAAGAAAGAAACTCTTATCTACTTCACGGTAACACGAGTTGCATCACCGAGAAGTAGGGGTACTATCTGTATGGGGAAAAAATAGTTAGTGACATTTGGGCGAATGACGAAGAAGACATGCATCCCTCCAAGAAAGCATGCAATCGATGTTGAATGAATCCCGAAGACAGAGTAGCCGGTGGTAAAGATTCAAGTATTGTCATGTCACGACCCGGAATCCCAACCTCGGGGTCGTGATGGCACCTAACATCCACTTGCTAGGAAGGCCGACGTGAAATAATTAAATAACTAATTTTAACTGTTAAAAATACAATCATGATACAACAAGAAATAGAAATCCAGTCTAACACAAACTGATATAAATCACATGATAATATCTAGTCCCAAAAATCTGGAGTCACGAGTACAAGGGCAACTAAAAGTCTACAAGCAAAGTATGAAATAAATGCAATTGTTTCGAAATAAATGAATAGGAAAACTGGGAAGAGGAAGGGGACTTCAAGGTCTTCGGACGCCAGCAGATCTACCTCGAGACTCCGTATGCAATGATCCGAGCTGACGCACCTCGCGTACCCCTGGGTCCAATACCAGTATCTGCACAAGAAATGCAGAAGTGTAGTATGAGTACAACCAACTCAATGTACTCTGTAAGTGCCAAGCCTAACCTCGACGAGGTAGTGACGAGGCTATGAAAAGACACCTACATAAATAAACATGGACAAGTCTATATGTGACTACCGCAATTTTCCTCCGTAGGATGTCATAATGGCACATATTCTCTAAGACTAGCTAAGACTAACATTCATACAGAAATAACTGCAATAATAGATAAAGTCTCAAAACTCAGCAACTATATAATATGCAATCTGCAACTCAGCATGTACAACTCCTAAGACCTAGCGTATACAAAACACAAGCTCTAAATAGAAGTACTGCATATTCATATACATCAATATCTATAAATGGATAAGGAAAATAGAATAGTCAAGGTAGAGGGGGACTCCGCAGCTAAACTCTCGTACATCCTGCCCCTCTTAAAACAAACGTTCGTCCTCGAACGAGTATAGAGACATACCTGAGTGGTGAAAAGATGAGGATAACGGCTACACATATCATGCTCGGTCTCCCAAGTCGCCTCCTTGACTTGTTGACCCCTCCATTGAACCTTCAATGAAGCAATGTTCTTCGACCTCAACTTTCGGACCTACTTGTCCAAAATGGCCACCGGCTCCTCAACAGAAGACAAATCTTTGTCCAATTGGACTGAGCTGAAATCCAACACATGAGACGGACTGTCGAGATGCTTCTAAAGCATAGAAACATGATGCTGGATTAACTGTAGCTAGATTAGGTGGTAGTGCAAGCCTATAGGCCACCTCTCCAATCCTCTAAAGAATCTCAAAAGGCCCGATGTACCTAGGGCTCAGCTTACCCTTCTACCCGAACCTCATAACACCCTTCATGGGCGAAAACCGGAGCAAGACCCGCTACCCAACCATGAATGCAACGTCGCGAACCTTCTGATCCACATAACATTTGTATCTAGATTAGGCTGTGTGAGGTTGATCTTGAATCAATTTGACCTTTTCCAAAGCATCGTGAACCAAGTCTGTACCCAATAGCCTAGCCTGACCTGGCTCAAGCCAACCTACCGGAGACCGACACTGCCTCCTATACAAGGCCTCATACGGAGCCATCTGAATGCTCGACTGGTAGCTATTATTGTAGGCAAACTCCGCAAGCAGCAAGAACTGATCCCAAGAATCCCCAAACTTCATCACACACGTACGAAGCATATCCTCCAGTTTCTGAATAGTGCGCTCGATCTCTCCGTCCTTCTGAGGATGAAATGATGTACTCAACTCAACCCGCGCGCCTAACTCACGTTGTACGGCCCTCCGGAATTGTGATGTTAACTACGTACTCCGGTAAGAGTTGATGGATACCAGCATGCCATGAAGTCGGACAATCTTGCGATAAACATGAGCCGACTCAATCGAGCTATCCACAATCACCCATACTGCATCAAACTTCCTCTGAGTCCGTGGGAGCCCAAAAACAAAATCCATAGTAACCCGCTCCCATTTCCACTCTGGAATCTCTAGCTGCTGAACAATTCACTAGGCCACTGATGCTCATACTTCACCTGCTGACAATTTAGGCACCGAGCTACATACTTCACTATGTCCTTCCTCATTCTCATCCACCAATAGTGCTGCCTCAAATCTTGATACATCTTGGCGGAACCCTAATGAATGGAGAATCGTGAATTGTGAGCCTTCTGAAGAATCAACTCACGCAAACCATCTACATTGGGCACACGTAGCCTGCCCGGCATCCATAGCACGCTGTCATCCCTAATAATGACCTCCTTGGCATTTCCAGGCTGAACCGTATCCTTGAGGACAAGCAAATGGGGGTCATCATATCGACGCTCTTTGATACGATCATAAAGAGAAGACCGAGACACCACAAAAGCCAAAACTCGACTCGGCTCCAAAACATCCAACCTAACAAACTGGTTGGCCAAGGCCTGAACATCCAAGGCTTATGGCCTCTCCGCTGCCGGTAAATATGCTAAACTTCCCAAGCTCTCCGCCTTGCGACTCAAGGCATCGGCCACCACATTGGCCTTCTCGAGATGATATAGAATGGCGATATCATAGTCCTTATGCAACTCTAGCCATCTTCGCTGCCGCAAGTTAAGATCCTTCTTTTTAAATAGATGCTGCAGACTCTGGTGGTCAGTATAGACCTCACAAGGTACATAGTACAATTAGTGCCGCCAAATCTTTAAGGCATGAATAATAGCTGCTAACTCAAGGTCGTGGACAAGATATTTCTTCTCATGCACCTTCAGCTGTCTAGATGCGTAGGCAATCACCCTACTATCCTGCATTAACATCGCACCAAGGCCAACATGCGACGCATCACAGTATACAGTGTAAGACCCTGGACCCATAGGCAACACCAACACTGAGGTTGTAGTCCAAGAAGTCTTTAGCTTTTGAAAGCTCTCCTCACACTCATTCGTCCACCTGAACGGAGCTCCCTTATGGGTCAATCTGGTCATAGGTGTAGTAATAGATGAGAAACCTTCTACGAAACGACGGTAATACCCTGCCAAACCAAGAAAACTCTAGATCTCAGTAGCTGAAGACGGTTTTCGGCAAACTATGCACCACTTCAATCTTCTTCGGATCTACCTTGATCCCCTCAATCGACACTACATGACCCCAAAACGCCACCGAATCATGCCAGAATTCACACTTTGAAAATTTTGCATACAACTTCTTTTTTCTCAAGGTCTGGAGCATGGTCCTCAAGTGTTGCTCCTGATCCTCCCGGCTTCGGGAGTACACCAAAATATCGTCAATAAACACAATGATGAATGAGTTAGGTTAGGGCTGGAATACACTGTTTATCAAGTGCACGAATGCTGCTAGGACATTGGTTAGCCCAAATGACATCACAAGGAACTCATAATGACCATACCGAGTCCTGAAGGCAGTCTTCAAAATATTCGGCTCCCGAATCTTCAAATGATGATAGACTGAACGCAAGTCAATCTTGGAGAACACTCTGGTACTCTGTAGCTGATCAAATAGGTCATCAATGCGTGGCAACAGATACATGTTCTTCACTGTAACCTTGTTCAATAGTGATAAGCAATACACATGCGCATAGAACCATCCTTCTTCTTTACAAACATGACTGGAGCACCCCAAGATGATACACTGGGCTAAATGAAACCCTTATCAAGCAACTCCTACAACTGCTCCTTTAACTCCTTCAACTCTGCTGGGGCCATACGATATGTGAAATAGAAATAGGCTGAGTACCTAGTAAAAATTAATACCAAAACCGATATCCTTGGCGGGTGGCATGCCCGGAAGATCTGCTGGAAATACATTTGGATAATCCCTCACTATTGGAATTGACTCAACGGTAAGAGTATCAACACCGACATCTCTCACATATGATAGATATGCATCACATCCCTTTCTAACCATCTGTTGTGCCTTAAGGAAGGACACCACCCTGCTAGGAACATAATCCAAAGTACCCCTCTACTCCAATCGTGGCAATCCTGGCATAGACAACGTCACCGTCTTGGCATGACAATGAAGAATAGCATGATGTGGCAATCAACAGTCCATACCTAAGATAACATCAAAATCTACCATACTGAGCAACAATAGGTCGGCTTTGGTCTCAAAACCACCAAGAACAACTAAAAACAATCGATACACACGGTCAACAACAATGGAATCTCCCACAGGTGTAGACACATAGATAGGAGAACTCAAAGAATTACGGGATATACCCAAATATGGAGCAAAGTAAGATGATACATAGAAATAAGTGGAGTGTGGATCAAATAAGTCTGATGCATCTATATGACAAACCGGAACAATATCTATAATAACCGAGTCAGATGCAACCGCCTCTGTCCTAGTAAGAAGAGCATAACATCTGGCCTGGCCTCCCCCTCTAGGGCGACCTCTACATGCCCGGCCTCCACCCTTGGCTGGCTGTGCAGGTGGAGTGGTAACTGGTGCGGTAACCATGGCCTGAGAAGCCTGAGGACCCAGTGGAATTCGTAGAGCCTGAGTAGTCTGTGGAGGTGCATCCCTCCTGAGTCTGGGTCAGTCCCTCACCATATGACGAGTGTCACCACGAAGCTCTTGGAGGACGTGGCTGCTGGAACTAGCTCGGGCCTGATGGGTTGGACTGACCACTGAAAGCACCCAGTACAGGAGGTGCACTAGATAGTAGTGGTGCATAATGGGCAACCTAGGGCCTGGGAGTGGCCGAAATAGAGCGGCTCACATAGCCCCTACCACGACGGGCTGCAACTGGCGGCAGGGGCACCACTATATGTGCTAGAATCTCGAGGCCTATTGACCTCCATCTCCTCTCTCTGGGGCCCACATACCCTCCAATCTCCTAGCCATCTCCACAACCTGCTGGTATGAGATGTCCATATCCAACTCTCAAGCCATGCTGAATATGATTCTAGGGTTGAGCCCCTCGATAAATCGACGAACTCACTCTCTGATGGTGGAGACTAAAGCTAGTGCGTGTCTAGACAAATTACTGAATCGGACTGCATACTCCGATACGGTCATAGCACCCTGGCACAGTTGCTCAAACTCTGCGCGCTATGCATCAATCCCTAAGACTCTAGGGAACAAACTCCCTCATGAACATCTATGAGAATTGAGCCCAGGTGAGTGAAGCTGATTCGGCCGGGCTACCCAACTCTTATGCTCGCCACCACTGATAAGCCGTTCCCTTAAGCTGGAATGTAGTGAAAGCAACCCCACTCGACTCTACAATACCCATAGTACGGAGGATACGATGTCAATCCTTAAGAAAACCAGTGCATTCTCTGAAGCCAAACCACTAAAAGTAAGAGGGTAGTACTTCTTGTACCTCTCGAGTCTAAGCTGCTCCCCCTTAGAAGCTGCTGCCCTAACCTCGGGCTGAACTGGGACAACCGGCTGTACTGGTATGACCTCTGGGACCTGGTCAACCTGGATCCTCTGCTCTAGGGTACGAGCGGTGGGAGTCTGTGCTCCTCCCCCGGCCTGAGATGTGGCAGGAGCAAGTGGAATCAACCCTGCCTTAGCTAAAGTGCCAAACATGCTCAAAACCTGCGAGTCTCCTGAAGTGTAGGGGTAGTAACAGGCATCTCAGGTGCCTGCTCTCTAAGTGGAGCTACTGGTGGCTCCTCTGTAGCAGCTCGTGTGGGTGCTCTAGCTGCACCACGTGGCCGTCCTTAGGCTATGCCCTGATCCCGTCCTCTCACGGCTCTGGCAGGGGGCAGGTGTATCTGATCATCAAATCCAGCTGTGCGTGTCCTCACCATCTGTGAGAGAGTAGAAAGACGGAGATTTAGAATTCTGAAGTCAACAAATTCGCATGATAAGGAATCAAAGAAGTGAAACTTTTCCTAACAGTTCCATAGCCTCCCGAAGATAAGTAGAGACGTCTCCGTACTGATCCGCGAGACTCTACTAAACTTGCTTGTGACTCATAACACCTACGAACCTAGTGCTCTAATACTAACTTGCCACAACCCCAATTTCCCTCCTTATGATGTCATGATGGCACCTAGTCTCTAACTAGGTAAGCCTATCATTCATACAGAAATAACTGAAATAATAAATAAAGTCTCAAAACTCAGCAACTATATAATATGGAATCTGCAACTCAATATGTGTAACTCCCAAGACCAAGCGTATACAAGTCATAAGCTCTAAATAGAAGTACTGCATAATCCTATACATCAATATCTATTAAAGGATAAGGAGACTAGAATAGTCAAGGTAGAGGGGGACTCCGAAGCCTGCGGACGCCGGCAGGTATATCTTGAGTCCCCGTAGCTAAACTCTCGCTAATGCCTGGGCTGGTAGGAGGTACCTAGATCTGCACAAAAAGATGTGCAGAAGCATAGCATGAGTATACCACAACGATACCCAGTAAGTGCCAAGCCTAACCTCGGTAGAGTAGTGGCGAGGTCAGGTCAAGGCCCTACTAGAATAAATAAGAAGATTGTACAAGTGTATGGCAGTGTAGTAATGAAAGCAATGAAATAGAAATAACAAATGACATATCAAGGTTAGCTACACGGAACTAAAGCAAATAATGTAACATGGAGAAAACAAGGAATGATATACTAGGGAAATAAACAACCAAAGACTAGTGCAGCAACAGGAAAATATCAATTAGAGCCACTACCGAGGTACCGCCTCAAATCACAAGAATAAATCACAATCTTTCCTTATGTCACCACGGGAGCCTTGCATTTTGTTTTGAAAATCATTTTCTTGATATAGCATCCCGCATTTTAGCCCACCTTATCACACTGCATGGCTTCTAGTAGTTGCCCTACTAGCCATGCGTATCAAGCCCACCTTATCTCAGTGCATGCTTTTCAACCCCAAAAACTTGTACCACCGCATGCGTATCGATATCTCAATGTATCACAAATCGCCCCTCAAGTGCCCAATATCACAACTTGCAATAGAAACCAACAATAACAGTGTTTTCACAATAAAGAGCCCATGGCTCAACCACAACGTACACATGAGTCTCAACAATAATAATCGGTAGAGAATAACTCAACAAGAGTAGTATTTCATAACTTAACACTTTGCCTTATAATGCGAATCACTGCCTTTATAACTCAATACCAATTTGAACAACAAGATATTCCAAGAATAAAAACTTCAAGTAAAGAGTTCAACGTTAAATAATGAATACAGAATAAAGGAAACAAGAACTTCAACTAAACATGTAGAGCAATTAGCAAGTACGAGATAAGACAAGTAGAGCATGTGAAAAATGACTAATGGTGATGAATATAAACGTTAAGATAACTCAATTAAGGCATGATAGGAATCTACATAGCTAAAACCGATAAATTTTCACATTTAGTCCGTGTACACACTCGTCACCTTGCGTACACGACTTCCACACATCACAATTATCATAAAACAACACCGATATTAAGGGGTAATTCCCCTCACACAAAGTTAGGCAAGACACTTACCTCAAATCACGCTAACTCAATCCACCAGTAGGCCTTTCCCCATATTATCAAGCTCCGAATGGCTCGAATCTAGTAAAAAAATATCATACTATAAATATAAACTATACGAAACTAATTTGAATAATAAAGTTACGATCTTTGAAAAGAAATAAAAAGTCAACTCAAAAAGTCAATTTGAGCCCGCTTCTCGAAACCCGATCAAAGTTACAAGAATTACTCAAATCCGACCTCAAATCGCCTTTCAAAACCCCAAAATTTAGTCTAGGAAATTTTTACCTTTTTCTACCAAATTTCCAACTCAAATACCTAACTAGATGATGAAAATAGTAATAGATTCATGAAATATAGTCCAATCCGGGTTAGAATCACTTACCCCAACAATCTCCTTGAAGAACCCTCGAAAAATCACCTCACACTGAGCTCTCTAGGTCCAAAATATGAAAAATGAGATGAATCCTCGATTTTGAAACTTAAATTCTTCCCAGGTGTTATCCTTCTTCGCTAACGCAGAATGTGGCTCGCGTTCGCGAAGCACAACATTCTCAGCGGCCAGATTCCTCATCGCGAACGCGAGATCCCCCCACATGAACGCGATGCACACTGAGCCCAGGCCTACGCGAACGCGACCCCTCATACACGAACAGGGTGAACAACTCCTCATACCTTCGCAAATGCAAGACCTCTCTCGCGAACGTGAAGAAGGAAACCAGACATAAGAAAATTCAGTAGCATCAGCCATCCTTAGAGTTCCGAAATGTGCCGAACATGGTCTGAATTAAACCCGAGGCCCCGGGACCTCAACCAAACATACAGACAAGTCCTAAAACATCATACGAACATGTTTATTGCATTAAATCACATCAAACAACACTAGAACCACGAATCGCGCATCGGTTCAGCCTAATGAACTTATGAACATCCGAATTCCAAAACTAATGTCGATTTATACCAAAACAACTCTGATTGACTTCAAATTTTGCACACAAGTCATAAATGACATGGTTGGACCTATTCCAACTTTCGTAATCAAAATCCGACCCTGATATCAATAAAGTCAACTCCCGGTCAAACTTTCCAACCTTCCAAACCTTCAACTTCCAACTTTCCTCAATTTAAGCCGAAACGACCTACAAACCTCCAAATCAACATCCAGAAATACTCCTAAATCTAAAATAATCACACAGAGCTATTAGAACCGTCAAAACTCCATTTCGGAGTCATTTATACAAAAGTCAAACTATGGTCAACTCTTTCAACTTAAACCTCTAACTTAGGGACTATGTGTCTCATTTCACTCCAAAACTCATCCGAAACCAAAACCAAATACCCCATCAAGTCACATAATCACAATTTACCATAGAGGAGGAAATAAAATAGGGGATCGGGGCTAAAATACTCAAAACGACTGGCCGAGTCATTACAATATATAAAGCAGCAATAATAACAGAGAATTATAACGTACAAACTAGAAAGGGACATGCAAAAAGGAGAATATATAGCAACTATGACGAGTATGAAATCACAAAAAAACCAAGTAATTCACCAAAATGGGGAAAATCAGTCAAACCAATGATATGAAAGTGGCACGACATCATGCTTCGTGCTTTTACTCTCGTCCTCACATGCAAATATGAATATAATGGCACGACATCACCCTTCGTGCTTTTACTCTCGTTCTCACCATGTAATAATAAAATGAATGAAATGGCACAGCATCACCCTTCGTGCTTTTACTCTCCTCCTCACTATGAGATAATGATAATGTAAATTAAATGGCACGACATCACCTTCGTGCTTTTACTGTCTTCCTCACCATGTAATAATGATAATGTAAATGCAATGGCACAATATCTCCCTTCGTGCTTTTACTCTTTCCTCAGCATATAGTAATTATAATATGAATTCAAATAATAATAATGCGAAGAATAAATTTAACTTCAAATATGATGCCATAATACCAGACTTCAACTTCCAAAATATTTAACAACTTTGAAATAAGCAATAATTACAAAATGAATAATCAACAAAGTTAATCTAACCTAAGCATGGATATCATAATTAACAAAGCAATAAAATACAAAGAAACAAGTCCCACCCGCACGCTTTAACCTAATAACAACGCATAAGTATTCATCACCTCACATACACGTTGTTCCCACACATAAAGCACGTAACATTAAGGTTAACCACGACACTTACCTCACTCTGCAACCAAATCAATGCTTAACTGCGACTTTTCCTCTAGAATTAGCCTCCAAACCAATCAAATCTAACCAAATATAGTTCAAATAATTCAAAATAAGCTTCAGAAACTACCCACGAGTGAAAAGATTCAACCTTTAATGGTTTTGGAAAAAAGTCACAAAAGTCAACCTCGGGCCTGCTTGGTCAAAACCCAAGATTTGGACCAAAATCCGATTACTCATTCACCCCCGGGCCCGGTTATGTGATTAGTCTCAAAATCCGACTTCAATTTGAGATCTAAATCTCAATTTCTCTAAATCCCCAATTTCTACTTAAATTCCTAATTTCTACCATGAAAAAGCATAGATTAAAGGTTAAAATCAATAGGTGTTTATGAAGATGAAAGGAAACAAGTTAAAAACTACTATCTATGAAGTTGAGATGAAAAAACCTCTTCAAAATCGCCTCTAGGCGGAGCTCAAACTTGAAAATGATGAAAAGTGGGATGAATCCCGACTTTGGGATATTTAAATCACTAGACGTCAGGCCTCATTTGAGTTCGCAGAAGGCCTGATGTGATCGCGAAGAGCAGCGGCCCTAGTGGCCTACGTGTTCGCTAGAGGTTGCACGCGTTCGAGATGGCCTGTCCCCCTGGCTTTCGCGTTCGCGAGCTAGGGCTCTGCCTCCCCAGAAACTCATTTAACCCATTGCGTTCGCGAGTGAAAGGTCGCGTTCACGAAGGGTAATCCCTCTGATGCCTCGCATTCACGACCACTTCTCTGCATTTGTGACCGTTTCTGCTTCTGCCTCGGCCTCTACCCCTGGTAGTAACTGCAACATGGGGCTCCGGTTCCTGCCCTTCTGTAGATGTTGTGCGTGTTCTCACCATCTGCGAGAGAATAAGAATGGAATGATTCAAACATCAATGATAGAACAAAATCGCACGATAGGGAAAGAAAGAAGTGAATTTTTCCAAAAACTCCATAGCCTCTAGAAGATAAGTACAGACGTCTCCATATCAACCCTCTAGACACTACTAAGGTTTATCATAACTCGTGAGACCTAAGCAACCTAGTGCTCTGATACTACCTTGTCACAATCTGGAATCCCAACCTTGGGGTCGTGATGGCGCCTAACATCCACTTGCTAGGCCAGCCGGCATAAAATAATTAAATAACCGATTTTAACTGTTAAAAATACAATCATGATATACAACGAGAAATAGAAACCAGTCTACAACAGTACTGATATAAATCACGTGATAATATCTACTCCCATAAATTTGGAGTCACGAGTACACCAGCAACAAGAAGTCTACAAGCAAAATCTGAAATAAATACAACTGTTTTGAAAGAAATAAATAGTGAAAGTGGGAAGAGGAAGGGGACTTCAAGGTCTGCGGACGCCAGCAGATTTGCCTCGAGTCTCCATATGCAATGATCCAAGCTGACGCATTTCACGCACCACTGGGACCAGTACCAATATCTTCACAAGAAGTGTAGAAGGGTTGCATGAGTACAACCAACCCAATGTACTCCGTAAGTGTCGAGCCTAACCTCGACGAGGTGGTGACGAGGCTATGGCAAGACACCTACATAAATAAAAATATACAAGTTTATATAAAGCAGAAATAATAACAGAGAATGACAACATACAAACTGGGAAGGGACATGCGAAAAGCGAAGATATAACAACTACAACGGGTATGAAATCATGAAATAACCAAGTAATTCACCAAAATCGGGAAAAATTAGTCGAACCAATGACATGAAAGTGGCATGGCATCACCCTTTGTGATTTTAATCTTGTCTTCACCATGTAATAATATCAATATAATGGCACGACATCACTCTTCGTGCCTTTACTCTAGTTCTCACCATGTAATAATAAAATGAATAAAATGGCATGACATCACTCTTCGGGCTTTTACTCTCTTCCTCACTATGTAATAATGATAGTGTAAATTAAATCATGGCATCACCCTTCGCGTTTTTACTCTCTTCCTCGCTATGTAATAATGATAATGTAAATGCAATGGCATGGAATCACCCTTCGTGCTTTTATTCTCTTCATCAACATATAATAATTATAATAGGAATTCAATTAATAGCAATGCGGAGAATAAATTAACTTCAAATATGGTGCCATAATACCAAACCTCAACTTCCAAACATATTCAACAACTTTGAAATGAGCAATAATTACGAAACAAATAATCAATGAAGTAATAATCTAACATAAGCATGGATATCATAATTAACAAAGCAATAAAATACAAAGAAACAAGTCCCACTCGCATGATTTAACCCAATACAATGCATATGTACCCGTCATCTCACATATACGTTCTTCCCACACATAAAGCACGTACCAATTAGACCAACAAATCTTAATCCCTCAAGTTAAGGTTAACCACGATACTTACCTCACTCCGTAACCAAATCAATGCTCAACCGCGACTTTTCCTCTAGAATTAGTCTCCAAGCTAATCAAATCTAACAAAATATAGTTCAAATAATTCAAAATAAGCTTTAGAAACTACCCACGTGTTAAAAGATTCAATCTTCAATGGTTTTGAAAAAAAGTCAACAAAAGTCAACCCTGGTCCCGCTTGGTCGAAACCCGAGATACGGATCAAAATCCGATTACTCATTCACCCCGAGCCCGATTATGTAATTAGTCTCGAAATTCAACCTCAATTTGAGGTTTAAATCTCAATTTCTCAAAATCCTCGATTTCTACCTAAATCCCTAATTTCTACCATGAAAAAGTATAGATTAAAGGTTAAAATCAATGGGTGTTTATGGAGATGAAAGGAAACAAGTTTAAATCTACTAACCTATGAAGTTGGGATGAAAAACCTCTTCAAAATTGCTTCTAGGCCGAGCTTAAACTTGAAAATGGTGAAAAGTGGGATAAATCCCGACTTTAGGATATTTAAATCACTAGACTTCAGGCCTTCTTCGCGTTCGCGAAGGGCCTAATGCGATCGCGAAGAGCAGCGGCCCTAGAGGCCTACACGTTCGTGAGAGGTTTCACGCGTTCGCAATCGCCTGTCCCCCTGGCCTTCGCGTTCGCAGGCCTGGGCTTGCCTTCGCATAGAACAACCCCTGCCTCCCAGAAACTCATTTAACCCATCGCGTTTGCATGTGAAAAGTCGTGTTCGCTAAGGGTAATCCCTCTGATGCCTCTCGTTTTTGACCGCTTCTCCATGTTTGCATAGAAGAAAACCAGCCCAGCCCCAGGTTCCCCTTCGCGATCGCGAAGCACAATCCACCAGATATCAGCAACAGCAAAAAACCAACAACCTTTTAAGTCCAAAATCAATTTGTAGCCTATCCGAAACTCACCTGAGCCCCTTGGCCTCCAGCCAAACATGCACACAAGTGAAATAACATTATACTAACTCGCTCGCATGATCAAAATACCAAAATAACACCTATAACTATGAATCGCACATCAAAATACATGAAATTTTCAAAGAAGCTTAAAAACTTTTAAATTTACAACCGAGCGTCCGAATCATATCAAATCAACTCTGTTTTGCATCAAATTTTGCAGACAAGTCTTAAATAGTAAAATGAACCTATACCAAGTTCCAAAAATGTAATCAGGACCGGGTGGCTATAAAGTCAACCTACTTTCAAACTTCGAATTTCCTTAAACCTTCAAATTGCTAGTTTTCAACAAATCACGTCAAAGCAAGTTAGAGACTTACTAATTCAATAGAGAATACATCCAAGTCCAAAATCACGATATGGACCCACCGGGATCATCAAAATATCGATCCAAGTCCGCTTACATAAAATGTTGACCGTAGTCAACTCAAATCACTTTTAAGGCTTAAATTTATACTTTTTTCCAGTTTTTTCACATAAAATTTTTCCAGAATAAGACACGGACTGTGCATGCAAATCGAGAAAACTAAATGGAGTTAATCGAGGTCTTGAAACACGGAACTAAAGGCTAAAACGCAAAATGACCTATCGGGTTATCATATTCTCTACCTCTAAAATAAACGTTCGTCTTTGAACAGACATAGAAAGGTACTTGCACTTGTGAAATGGTGTGGGTAACTACTCTGCATATCCGGCGCGAATTCCCACGTTGCTGACTCGATCGGCTGACCTTTCCACTGCAATCTAACAGAAGGATAACTTTTAAACATCAACTTCTGGACCTGCCATGCTAAAATGGCCACCGGCTCCTCCTCATAAGTTAAATTCTTGTCTAATTGGACTAAACTGAAATCTATTACACGGGATGGATCACCGTGGTACTTCCGGAGCATGGGACATGGAACACCGAGTGAATTGCTGATAAGCTAGGTGGCAATGCAAGCTTGTAGGCCACCTCACTAACCCTCTCAATAATCTCAAAGGGTCTGATATACCTAAGGCTCAGCTTGCCCTTCTTTTCGAACCTTATCATACCCTTCATGGTTGAAACCCAAAGCAAAACTCTCTCTCTAGCCATGAATGCAACATCACGAGCTCTACGATTGGCATAACTCTTTTGCCTAAACTGAGCTGTGCGAAGTTGACCCTGAATTATCTTGACCTTTTCCAAGGCATCCTGAGCAAAATTGGTACCCAAGAATCGAGCCTCTCTCGGCTCAAACCAACCAACTAGAGAACGACAGCGCCTCCCATATAATGTCTTATAGGGAGCCATCTGAATACTCGATTGGTAGCTATTGTTGTAGGCAAACCCCGCAAGCGACAAAAGCTGATCCCAAGAAAGTAAAGATGAACCATCTAGTCTGGTCAACACATTATCATTCCACCATCTCTTGGTAGAACCGATCATCTAGAGCACTGCAAAGTCGACCACATTGGTCTCAACAATACCCATGTCGCGCATCACCTTGTGGAAACGATCCAAGTAATCTTGTGGGTCCTCATAAGGTGCACCACTAAAGTGAATAGGGAAGAGCTTTGTGAACTTGTCCAATCTCATCAATCCTTTAGTACACATCACGGGCCTCTCCCTGGTTTGTGCCACAATAGCCGGCTGAACTACCCCAGCTACTTCGGAGTGTGAGTAGCGGGGGTGTGTGTTCCTCCACCTGCCTGAGAGACAGTTGATGCCACCGGAAATGCACCGGTCCGGGCTACACTCTCCATAAGGCCCATCAAGCGGACTAGAGCATCCTGAAGCATTAAAGTGGCCATGAATCCCTCCGGGTTTTGAGCTGTTCTAACTGGTACGGTCCGAGTTGGGATCTCCTCCTCATGATCAATCTGAGGCTCCACTGTGGGTGTTGCTGCTTGGGCTCTAGGTTGAGCCCTGCCTCAGCCTCTGGCTCGACCTCAGCCTTGGCCTCTACCCCTAATAGTAACTACAACAGGGGGCTTCGACTCCTGCTCAGTTGTAGATGTTGTGTGTGTTCTCACCATCTACGAGAAAACAAGAATGGAATGATTCAAACATCAATGATAGATCAAATCCGCACGCTAAGGAAAGAAAGAAGTGAAAATTTTCCTAAAACTCCATAGCCTCTAGAAGATACATCTCCATATCGATCCTCCAGACTCTACTAAGCTTGCTCATGACTCGTGAGACCTAAGCAACATAGTGCTCTGATACAACCATGTCACGACCTGAAATCCCAACATGGGGGTCGTGATGGTGCCTAACATCTACTTTCTAGGCAAGCCAGAAATAATTAAATAACCAATTTTAACACTTAAAAACACAATTGTGATATACAATGAGAAATATAAATCCAATCTATCACAGTACTGATATAAATCACGTGATAATATATACTTCCAGAAGTTTGGAGTCACGAGTACACGAACAAATAGAAGTCTGCAAGCAAAGTCTGAAATAAATCCAATTGTTTCCAAAGAAATGAACACTAAAATAGGGAAGAGGAAGGGGACTTCAAGGTCTGCGGATGCCAGCAGATCTACCTCGAGTCCCCGTATACAATGATCCGGGTTGACGCACCTCACGCATCGCTGGGACCAATACCAATATCTGCACAAGAAGTGTGGAAGTGTAATATGTGTACAACCGACCCAATGTACTCCGTAAATGTCGAGCCTAACCTCGATGAGATAGTGACGAGGCTATGACAAGACACCTACATAAATAATCATGTACAAGTGTATATAAAGCAACAATAATAATAGAGAATGATAACATAAAAACTGTGAAGGAACATGTGAAAAAGGGGAAGATATAACAACTACAACGGGTATGAAATCATGATATAACCAAGTAATTCACTAAAACCGGGAAAAATCAGTCAAACTAATGCTATGAAAGTGGCAAGACATCACCCTTCGTGCTTTTACTCTCGTTTTCACCATGCAATAATATGAATAGAATGGCACAGCATCACCGTTCGTGCTTGTACTCTCGTTCTCACCATGTAATAGTAAAATGAATGAAATGGCATGGCATCACCCTTCGTGCTTTTACCCTCTTCCTCACTATGTAATAATGATAATGTAAATATAATGGTATGGCATCACCCTTCTCTTCCTCGCCATGTAATAATGATAATGTAAATGCAATGGCACGACATCTCCCTTCATGCTTTTACTCTTTTCCTCAGCATATAGTAATTATAATATGAATTCAAATAATAATAATGCGAAGAATAAATTTAACTTCAAATATGGTACGATAATACCAAACTTCAACTTCCAAAAATATTCAAAGCAGTAATTACAAAACGAATAACCATTGAAGTAATAATAATCTAACCGAAGCATGGATATCATAATTAACAAAGCAATAAAATACAAAGAAACAAGTCACACCTGCATGCTTTAACCCAATAACAACGCATAAGTACTCTTCACCTCACATATACGTTGATCCCACACATAAAGCACATAGCATGTCCTAATCCCTCAAGTTAAGGCTAACCACGATAATTATCTCACTCCGCAACCAAATTAATGCTCAACCGCGACTTTTCCTCTAGAATTAGACTCCAAACCAATCAAATCTAACCAAATAATTCAAATAATTCAAAGCAAGCTTTAGAAACTACCCATGAGTGAAAAGATTCAATATTTAATAATTTTGGAAAAAAGTCAACAAAAGTCAACCCCGGGCTCGATTGATCAAAATCGGAGATTCAAACCAAAATTCGATTACCCATTCACCCTCGAGCCCGGCTATGTAATTTGTCTTGAAATCCAACCTCAATTTGAGGTCTAAATCTCAATTTCTAAAAATCCCCAATTTCTACCTAAATCTCTAATTTCTACCATGAAAAAGCATAGATTAAATGTTAAAATGGGTGTTTATGGAGATGGAAGGAAACAAATTAAAATCTACTAACCTACGAAGTTGGGATGAAAAACCTCTTTAAAATCACCCCTAGGCCAAGCTCAAACTTAAAAATGGTGAAAAGTGGGATAAATCCCGACTTTGGGATATTTAAATCACTAGGCGCCAGGGCTTCTTTTCATTCGCGAAGGGCCTAATGCAATCGTGAAAAGCAGCGGCCCTAGTGTCCTACGCGTTCGCGAGAGGTCGCACGGATTCGCGGTGACCTATCCCCCCTGGCCTTCGTGTTCGCGAGCCTGGGCTCGCATTCGCATAGAACAACCTCTGCCTCCCCCCAAAACTCACTTAACCCATCACGTTCGTGAGTGAAGGGTCACGTTCGCGAAGGGTAATCCCTCTGTTGCTTTGCCTTCACGACTGCTTCTCCGCGTTCGCATAGAAGAAAACCACCCCAGCCCCAGGTTCCCTTCGCGATCGCGAGAGTGGCTTCGCGATCACGAAGCACAATGCACCAGATATCAGCAATAGTGAAAAACCAACAACCTTCTAAGTCCAGAATCAATATGTAACCTGTCCGAAACTCACCCGAGCTGGGGTCCAAATCAAACATGCACACAAGTGAAATAACATTATACGAACTCGCTCGCGCGATCAAACACAAAAATAATACCTAGAACTACGAATCTGACATCAAAGTGCATGAAATTTTTGAAGAAACTTAAGAATTTTCAAATTTACAACCGAGCGTCTGAATCATATCAAATCAACTCCATTTTGCACCAAATTTTGCAAACAAGTCCTAAATAGTAAAAAAAGCTATACCAAGTTCCGAAATCGAAATCTGGACTCGGTAACTATAAAGTCAACCTACGGCCAATCTTCGGTGTTCCTTAAACACTCAAATTGCTAGTTTTCAACAAATCACGTTAAAACAAGTTAGGGACTTTCGAATTCAATTTTGGGCATACGTCAAAGTCCATAATCACGATGCGACTCATATGAATCGTCAAAATATCGATCCGAATTTGTTTACATAAAATATTCTATCGTAGTCAACTCAAATCATTTTTAAGACTAAAATTCATATTATTTTCAGTTTTTCACATGAAAATTTTACGGAATAGGACACGGACTGTGCATGCAAATCGAAAAATACTAAATGGAGCTAATTGAGGTATCAAAACATAGAAATAAAGGCTAAAAATTAAAATGACCTCTCGGGTCATCACATGTCATCGGATAGCATTCAATAAGCAGCTGTTACAAAGAATATATGTTGTAGCTAACCGTTATGCACCTATTAATGATGATTTTATTCTCATTCCAGAGGAGATTGATATGGGGATCATGTTTCCCTAAATAGAGTTGTAAATAGGAGGATTAACATCCATTGTACAAAAAATATTCTGTACACAAAAAAACTATACCCTACTCTCATTTTATAACATTCTTCTCAGTCTTTGTTCTTGAATATTGTTCTCGCCTTTGCCACCGAAAAGGTTAAGTTCATAGCTAGGCTTGTATTTTCCTTAATTAGATTCCATATTCTTATTATGTTCTTATTCATTTCATACTATAGGATCAAATCAGTTCACTATAAACTAAGTAATAAATTCAACTGTACTATTTTACGGGTAAAAAAGCTGCTCAACGAATAGCCTAAATATATCAAAAGACCCTTAAACTTCTTTTAAAAATAATAAATAACGAGTCACAAATAGAACAGTGCACATCGTGTGCTAAGAGCTGAACGCGTGATGTATAGCTTAAGCGCACTCATGGTATCGAACTATCCCATGTATAAAAATATGGTTTAAGTGGAAAAGTATAGAGAGCTTAGGCGCACTCATGGTCGAACTATCCCATGTACAAAAATAGGAAAGTGAAATCGTCAAAAATATTTAAAATAATGTTGTTTGGCCAGTAATACATATGTCTAACCATTATTGCTTAACATTATAGCACTTTTAATCATCTTTTGAGTATTAATTACATTACTTTGTGCTTACTTAACTATGCAGAAATACAACAGTGTGAAGATGAAGACATTTAGAAAAAAATGAATAAAACACGGAAGAAAAAGAAAGAAAATTAAAAGAATAAAAAAAGAAGAGAAAATGGGGGGACATCCTTTGGTGTTTGTCCCTCCTAGTGAATGACAACAAAAAGAAGAGATGCAAAACTAAGAAAAGAATTGGAATTGAAATCGTGGAAACGCTACTGCCTCCAGCGCTAAAGCCAGCGCGTCGCGCTAGCCTGGACCCTGCATTGCGGGATTTTTTTTTAATTTCGCCCGAGATAACTTATTTTGGTCCTACACGGTCCCAACTCATATAAAAGAGGTTCTAAACCTAATTTGGAGGAGATCTAACATATTTTGAAGGAGAATTCATGTACGGGAACATAAATCACACTTGGAGGCGGCTTCTAACTGATTTTTCTTCTCTTCTCTTCCTTTAATCTCATAGTTTATTAGTTCTAGGGTTGTGGGTGCTACATGAACGTTGTAGTTTGAAGCTTTAATTGTTCTTGCTATTTTATCATATTGGTTTATTTATTCAATGTTGCGCTTAATTATTTGGTTGATTGATCACCAATTGAATATTATCTACGAATCTAGGATTGAAGTCGAGAGAGGGAATTCTAAATTGCATATAAGATTGAGTAGAGGAGATCTTGAAACTGAATATCGGGAATGAATTTGCGGTTAGGATAGGGTTATACCTAATTGCCTTGCTTGGTTATTATACATGAATTATTAATTCATTCTTGTTAATCCTAATTCCATAGCAATATAGGCATTAGATTAGCAGGTGAGTAGTAATTCGGGAGAATACTACGAGTAGTATTAACCCTGTCAACCAATAACCAGATAAACTAATTAGACAATTTAAGTGGAAGACTCAACGGGATTGTTAAGTAACCCATAGCTCTAGAATATTGGCTCTCATTGAATTCGTGTCTAATTTCGCCAACTTCTTCTTTTAATCTCTTAGTTTGTTATTCTAAATTAGTTTAAGTTAAACATTCATACTTTAGGATTCACTTGAATAGATTAATTGTTTGGGTTTAATTTAGTTGATAGTTAATCACATGTCCCTGTAGGTACGATATCTGGAATTACAATCCTATATTACTTGTACGGCCACGTATACTTGCATGTGCGTTTGGGAGCAACAACTAACATGTACATAACGGAAGAAGAAATAAAAGGTATAGACGTTATTTAATTTAATGAGAAATAAAATTTATCATTATTTTCTCAATCAATCGTAAAACCTCTACCAAATAAAAAAAAATTAAAAACTTAATTTTTTTATTAATAATTACATAAATTAATATATATATATATATATATATATATATATATATTAATTCGTATTTTTGAAGCCTAAGGCAAGCGTTTCACTTTTTTTTTTCTTCTTCAATTGCCTTACCATGGAACTGGAACAACAACAACCATAAAGTGCTGACTCACAAACTCCGCTGAAGTTCGTATCTAAATCTGCACATGGAGTGTACGAAGGGGTCAGCTGAACTTGTTTGATGAAGTATAAATTTTGTGCTTAATAGTGTCAGACAGTTCGAAGGACAGGCTGTTCATTTTATTAATTAAGGTGGAAAGTGTTTGATTCATTTAATTTCGTGCTGCCCCTATTTGTTGCCTTAAATTAAAGGGCCAGCTTGGTTGATCCAAGAATTTTATTCCCATTCCCAACTATTCAGCTCTTAGGGATCATTTGGTACGAACATAAGTAATGCAGGGATTAGTAATGCAGGGATTGTAGTGCTGGGATTATTTTTTATCAAGTGTTTGGTTCATTGTATTAAAAATTAATTATGCAATGTATAAGTCTGGATTTAGTAATTTTAAGTCTTATCCATGTATAGCTAATCCAGGGATTAGTAATCCCTTCCTTTCCTTGGTATTAGTTAATCCCTCATATGAGGTATAACTAATCCATGTATTAGGTAGGAGTAAATTGAATTGACCAACCAAACATAGTATTGGACGGATTAAATTTTTATACGGGGATTATTTTGCTTAATACGGCCTACCAAACGACCCCTTAGTGATATTTTCCATGCGTGTTTTTAATGGTGTTGCTTTTTATATGCCCGGTTAGAGTTGTATTAGCGTGATCGACAATATATTTGTAAGCGTGATCAGCAACATTAGATAGAATACGGAAAGAAGATTTTATGAATAAGTAGCAAATAAGGTGATGAAATACAAAGATATATACGTACAAGATTCCAAAAATCTAAGCAAAAAATGATTTTTTTTTAATCGGTATGGTTGAAAATCATTGAAAACATATAGATGAGTCAATATATACACATTTTGAGGAAGATTGGAGGTGATTTGGACTAACTTAGATCAAAATTCGCAGTTAAAGTCGAGTTCAATTTTTTTTTTCTGCAGCACATGTATCAAACATTTATCACGTATGTATCACACATAGGTATAATGGTTATACATGTGATATACATTTGATACAAATATCATATATATATGATACACACATCATTTTTTTTCATGTTTCATCTTCTATGTCAAGTTTCAATTCAAACCACCTCAAAACTCTGACAAATAATTTCAAAACTGAGATTCAAAATCCTCAAGATGTATCCGATCTATTCTAATAACACTCACTTAAAAATTTGACGTTTTTTGGCTACAAATAACTAATTAGCTAATATTGGTAATATTAGTAATATTTAAGGAATTGACTAATTTTTATAGTAAGCTATTTATAAATGGACATAATTAGTAATTTCCTTGGTATTAAACGAGGAATTTTTCCAGTGAAATTTATATCCTCCCGTCTAGGTTACTGACTTTAGCTATCCCAATTAATGAGATGACATTTTCTCTTTTCACCAGAGTTATCCCGTAAGTTTTTTTTTAAAAAAAAACAAAATTAATCTATCTTATTCAGGGTGCTCTTTGGTAGACTATAGATTTTGATTACATGATTTGATAAGTGTGTCTCATTGGTCAAAACCAAAGACAAGCTCGTAAAAGTGAGAATCTCTTCATATTGAATATGAACTTCAATATTGAGTTTAAAAAAAGTATTAATACACTTAGATCAGTTGCTAAGAATAAATGTAAGATAAGAATTCTCCAAAAACATTTTTTTAAAATCTTATTAAGACTGTACCCCACGAAACAAGATTATCCCTAATTTTTAAACAATCATCTGGCTTTGGAAACCATTTTTCTACTCTCCGAAAGTTTGAGAAAGGGTTTTACTAGGATTTCCAATATTTTGACTTTTGACTAACCGCTTGAGCATCAAATTCTTTTTCTTCAATTACAAACTTTTTCTTTGAACGCGATTCACTTCATCTTTAATCAAACTATTCAAAAAATAAAAAAGTGCGCTTATTTCCCTAAACATTTCGAAGAAGCATTCAACATCTTATTAAACTACCGGAATCGTTTAAAAGCATAGATGTACATATATTAACATTTTTCATTAAGGACAACAGATAAAAGGTTTTAAATTTTTTGAGTTTAGTTCCAAAATCGTAACTCACGCAACAAAATGAAATTGAGCGCTACAAGGGATAAACTTATATCCATTTAGAAAACTATATTGCACCATGACACATGCATTCGGAGGCGGATTCATATTTTAAAATTTGACCCGTTCAATCTTTCCAGTTCTTTTACTTAATTCATTTTGCGCACTTTTCAAATTATCAATTTAGTATTTAATATGTATTAAGTAATTCATTATCCTTTGAAATTCGGAAGGAGCATTTTTTAAACCAAATGGTATTCCATTCCATTTATATTGTCCAAATGGTACAGTAGAAACAGTTTTATACCTTTCCTTGGGATATATTTGAATTTGTCAAAATCCGGATTTCGGAGTTTTTATTGACGTAAAAGGCAGCACAATTCCAAGGGGATTTGCTTAGAGAGATGATGCGTTTTTTAAGAAGATTATCGATTTATTTTTGACAATAAATGGTTAGCTCGTGATTCATCTGGATAGGACGAGCTTTTATGGGCATGATTTTCTCATCAAAGTCAGCTTCGTAAGGGAGCCTAACAATGTGTTTCTTGTGATTCCGAACTATCAAACGCGTAGGAGGTAGAACCTTTCTTCCTTTTGATAGACCTCCGATGGCAAACTTAGATTTTTGTTTCTGAAACTTTTATTTTTGATTGGAGAGAAGATTCTCGAAGTTGCTGCTGTAACCTTTGGAACACTACTTCTTTGAGAAAATTGATTTGTGCTTCTTTACTTTTTATGGTAGACAAGAACTTTGCCATCGGAGGTCTATCAAAAGGAAGAAAGGATCTACCTCCTAAAACCAAAACATATAACTTTCTTTTCTCTCCATATTCGACATTTTTACTTGTCTTTACAAAGAGTATTTTAGATTTATAATTTTTAATAAAATATTTAAGGGTATTTTTGTTATTTAGCAAAAGATCGACTTATCGGCACTTTTTAATCAAACATATCAACTGCTAATTATCAATTTCAATATTTCTATTCAAATACTTACTTATTTATAAAACCAATTTTAATATTTAAAAATATTTTTCAGCACTTAAAGCTTATTAGCATTTAAAATCAGCTAACCCAACTGTATACGGGTGAAATCAGGGTTTAATGCACACCCCGATTTTCAGGTGTATCAAACGAAGTAAGAGTATGAATATATGAGATCGAAATCAAAGCTTGTGGACTCTTTATATCAAGGTCCGAACAGAGTGCTCACCATTGGACTAGATAAGATAACATTCCCCGAACCCAGAACGAGCTCCAAGAACTTGGAAAACATGGCAAACGGCTGCAGGCGACTAACAGAGGGCCGTGATATCCGCACCCGATCGGATATCACGGTACAGATCTCGCCTGATGTTGATAACAGATCAGTAAATAACGAGAAAGGAGGATCTTTACCTTTTTTTAGAATTGTACTAGGGATGACACTCTCCTACTATATAAAGGGGAAGCTTTTTATTTAATAAAATACATTGTAACACGCAAACCAAGGCAATAAAATTTAATTTTTACTGCTCTCCAGTTATAGCAAAGCTATTACTTTACTGTTTGTTATTCATTCTCTATTGGCTCCGAAGCGAGGGTCCGATCGAGGGCAAAACTATTGTCCAACCCAAGTTCAAGCTGAGCCATAACACTAAACTGGTTTGATTATTCATTCTCTTTCACTCATTTATCTAATATCTTTTATTATTTGTGTTGAATCAATCCACATATCCTTAAAACAGTGTACAAATTTAATTGTTATCCGTTTTAAAGGTAAATAGTTTGGCGTCCACCGTGGGGCTAAGGATAATAGTGGTGGTTTGACACAAATCTCCATAACACACTTTATATTACGCTTGTTCTTTAAACTCCCAATTGGTCAGCTTAAAAATGTCAAATTCTCCGTCTACCCACTTGAATGTTGAGGCTGAGTCCTAGCCATCATGGCGAAAATAACAATCTGGTGCCTAGCAATGAGGCGCCCCCTGCTGCTCCCAACAGAGTCCCAGTTGCCGATCCAATCGACACCAATTCACAGGTTGCTATCGACGTCAACCTGCCAACTGATCTGAAACCAGCATTCGTGGAGGTCCCTGCCAATAGTTCGAGAAAAGCTCGAAGGCGAAGGTGGTGGGTAAGCGTGCGTCTAATCTTCGAAATGTTGTAGGCTTAACAGGCGGCGAAAGTGCAACTACAGAATAAAGGCCAAGCTCCTAGCAGGGTCGAGCCCGAACACTCGCGGGAGAACACCCGAAAAAACGAACAAATCACCAAGAGGTCGGGTGAAGCTGAGCCCGAGGTCAACCCCGAGATAATGATAATGCTTGAAGCATTGACGAAGCGGGTGGAATCAGGTGAGAAGAAAATTGAGGCCAACGTCAAGAAGGTGGAGACATATAATTCCAGGGTCGATCAAATCCAAGGAGCACCCTCGATATTGAAAGGACATGATTCCAAGAAGTTTATCCAAAAGTCTTTCCCTCCGAGCGTGGAACCAAAGTCGATCCCGAAGAGGTTTCAAATGCCCGATATTCCAAAGTACAATGAAACCATGGATCCAAACAAGCATGTGACATCCTATACATGTGCCATCAAGGGGAACAACTTGGAATATGACGAAATCGAGTTGGTGTTGCTAAAGAAATTCAAGAAAACTCTGTCAAAATGAGCAATGATATGGTATCACAACTTACCCCAAATTCTATTGATTTGTTTGCTATGCTTGTAGATGCTTTTTTGAAGGCCCATGTCGGGGCCATCAAGGTCGAAACTAGAAAATCAGACCTTTTCAAGGTTAAACAAAGAGATAATGAGATGCTCGAAGCGTTCGTGTCGAGGTTCCAAATGGAACGGATGGACCTGCCTCCGGTTGCCAATGATTGGGCCGTTCAGGCATTCACCTCAAGGACTTAATCCCTGAAGCTCCTTAGCTTCGCAGCAGCTAAAACAAAATTTGGTGGAGTATCCAGCGGTAACTTGGGCCGACGTCTAACACAGGTACCAGTAAAAAATCAGAGTCGAGGACGACCAACTCAGAGCTCCCTCTGGGTCCATTTATCCCATCAGAGCCGACGATAGGTCTAACAGATTAGTCGACCATGAATCGAGGCCGGTCCGAGATTGGTACCGACCATACAACACAGATCGAAGGGGAAACGGGTCGGGGCGTCACCCCACAAAGAACGAAAGGAGAAGCGATCGAGGGCCCAATAGCCGAGGTATGATGAGCAAAAATGGTTTCGACAGGCCGATCGGGGACAGGGAAGCACCAAGATTATCAGAGTGTAACTTAAACGTTGATGCTGCCATTATCGTATCAGCCATAGGGCACATCAAGGAAACCAAGTTGCCTCAACCATTGCAATCCGACCCTACCCAGAGAGATCCTAACTTGATGTGTAAGTATCATGGCACTCATGTCTAGAGGACCGAGGATTGCCGGCGATTGAGAGAAGAAGTTTCCCGGTTGTTTAATAACGGGCACCTCCGAGAATTTCTGAGTGATCGAGCCAAAAACCAATTCAGGAACAGGGGCACCAACATTCAGACCGAAAGAGAGAAACCTCAACACGTCATCAACATGATCATTGGAGGGGTCGATGATCCCCAAGGGCCAATGATAAAGCCCACTAAAGTATCCATCATGAGGGAAAAATCCACCCGAGATTATGTCCCGGAGGGAACCATTTCGTTCAGCGACGAAGATGCCGAGGGCATCGTACTACCTCATAATGATACACTGGTAATATATATACTTATTAGTAAATATCGAGTTAAACGTGTGTTGATTGATCCAGGTAGCTCGGCCAACATCATCATATCAATAGTCGTAGAGCAATTGAGGTTGCAGGATCATATAGTGCTGTCGGTCCGGGTGTTGAACGGATTTAACATGGCATATGGAACCACTAAACGGGAGATAACCCTACCAATGAATTCCACCAGGATGATCCAAGAGACAAAGTTTTATGTGATCGAAGGGGACATGAATATAACGCTTTATTCGAAAGACCATGGGTTCATAGCATTAGGGCAGTACCTTCAACCTTACACTAGGCGTTGAAATTCCCTACACCGAAAGGAATCAAGACGGTGTACGGAGAACAGCCGGCTGCAAAAGAGATGTTCGTAGGCGACGAAGTACTCCAGTGACCGCCGTTATGACATTAAGGAACACGAAGTCGACCAGAAAGGACAAAGTTAAATAGCAACCACAGATGCCGGTCCCGACCCGAACGGAGGAGCGAGGAGTAGACGGGGAGGATGATTACGAAGTTTCGTGATTGTTCATAGCTCTTGAAAATATCGACGCGCCCAAATCGATGGTCGAAGAGTTAGAGCAAGTCACACTGATTGAATACTTACCGGATCGAAAGGTATACCTGGGCACGGGGTTAACCCCCGAGCTCAGGAAAAGTATACCTGGTCCCCTCTTGACATGACAAAGATCCCGCCGGAAGTAACCACTCATAAGCTAAGTTTGAACCCGAAGTTCCATCCGGTTAAGCAGAAAAGGAGGCTGCAGTCCAAGGTCAAACATGCATTCATGAAGGACGAGGTATGTAAAATCCTTAAAATAGGATCCATTCCAGAGGTTAACTTCCCGGACTGGTTAGCTAACGTAGTAGTAGTGCCTAAAAAGGGAATAAGCTAAGAAAGTGTGTAGATCACAAATATCTAAACAAGGCATACCCCAAGGATTCTTTCTTTTTTCCTAACATCGATCGGATGATCGATGCGACGGATAGACACGAGATACTCAATTTTCTCGATGCCTATTTCGGGTACAACCAAATTCGGATGGACCCGGGAGATCAAGAAGACTTCTTTAATCACTAAATTCGGTATTTACTGTTACAATTTAATGTTGTTCGGATTTAAAAACCGTCGGTGGCACCTATCAACGCCTAGTAAGTCAGATGTTTGAAAAGCAGATAGGGAACTGAATGAAAGTTTACTTTGACAACATATTAGTCAAGTCCCTGGCGAGCAAAGGACCATTTAAAACATTTGCAGGAGACCTTCGGCATATTTAAAAATTTCCCGGGTTCATGGTATCCAATCGAGGGATCGAGATCAATCTCGACAAAATCAAAGACGAAGATATTACCATGGTGGACAACGTCAAGGCCATTCAAAGGCTAACCATGCGTATAGCACCTTGGGCTGGTTCATATCAAGGCCTTCGGACAAAAGCCATCGGTTCTTCTCACTATTAAAGAAGAAGAATAACTTTTCCTGGACCCCAAATTGCCAACAAGCTTTGAAAGAACTCAAACAGTACCTATCCAGTTCGCCCCTGTTGATCACTCGAAGGCGGATGAACAATTGTACCTTTACTTGGCAGTTTCTGAGGTGGCGGTAAGTGGAGTCTTAGTTCGGGAAGAGGAAGGTATGCAATTTCCTATTTACTATGTCAGTAGAACTCTAGGCAAGGCCGAAACAAGGTATCGTACCCTGAAAAAATTGGAGCTCGCTTTGCTAAGCGCCTCCAGAAAGTTAAAACCGTACTTTTAATCCCACCCCATATGTGTCGTAACCTCTTACCCACTAAGGAACATCATGCACAAACCTAAGCTCTCGGGCCGGTTGGCCAAATAGGCCATCGAAATCAACGGGTACAATATCGAGTATCGACCCAAACCGCCATAAAATCTCATCTTTTGGCAGACTTCGTGGCTGACTTTACGCCGGACTTAATACCCGAAGTCGAAAGGGAATTATTGCTAACCTCGGGGACTAGCTCAGGAATTTGAACCCATTTTACGGACGATGCCTCGAATGCAAAGAGGTCTGGGATCGGCATCGTGTTAAAACCACCTACGGAGAATTTAGTTAGGCAATCTATTAGAACTTTGAAATTGACTAACAATAAGGCCGAGTATGAGGCCATGATTGCAGGAATCGAATTGGCTAAAAGACTTAGGGCCGAGGTGATCAAAGGTAAATGCTGACTCCCTCCTCATGGTAAATCAAGTCAATGGGACTTTCGAAGTGAAAGAGGAACGGATGGGAAGGTACTTAGACAAATTTCATGTAACGCTGCATCAATTCAGGGAACGGACCCTGTAGCACGTACCCCTAGATCAGAACAACAAGGCTGATGCTCTGGCTAAATTTGGGATCGTCGGTCGATGTTGATGAATTCAGTTCGGAAACAGTAGTATAGCTCATGAACTCGGCGATAGAAACAGGCCATGCCGAAGTAAACCCAACGAGTTTAACTTGGGATTGGAGGAACAAGTACAGAGACTACTTGAAGAACGGAAAATTGCCCTTGGATCCTAAAGAATCGAGAGCCCTGCGTACCAAGGCAGCCAAATTTAGCTTGGTCGAAGGAACATTGTTCAAGAGAACGTTCGATGGCCCGCTAGCCAAATGCTTGGGGTCGGGAGATATAGAATACGCCTTGAGAGAAGTTCACGAAGGCACTTGTGGGAACCATTCAGGGGCAGAATCTTTGGTCTGGAAATTACTAAGGGCCGGTAATTACTGGACCGAAATGGAGAAAGATGCGAAGGACTTCGTACGAAAATGCGACGACTTCCAGAGACATGCCCCAATGATCCATCAACCGGGAGAACTACTCCACTCGGTCTTGTCCCCGTGGCCGTTTATGAAGTGGGGAATAGATATCGTCGGTCCCCTACCGTGGGCACCCGGTAAGGCTCAATTCATACTATTCTTAACCGATTATTTTTCCAAATGGGTCGAAGCCCAAGCGTTCGAAAATGTCCGAGAGAAGGAAGTCATTGACTTCATCTGGGACCATATAATATGCCGATTCAGGATACTGGCAGAGGTCGTTTGCGATTATGGAAACTAATTCATCGGCAGCAAGGTAAGTAAATATTTTGAAGGCCACAAGATCAAAAAGATACTATCAACGCCTTATCACCCTAGTGGAAATGGGCAGGCGGAATCAACAAACAAGACCATACTTCAAAATTTGAAAGAGAGGTTGATCGATGCCAAAGGAAAATGGAAGGAAATCCTACCCAAAGTCCTGTGGGCATACAAGTTTTTATGTACTTTTGATCATGTACTTTACACTCTGAGAAATGAAAGAAATTTCTGCCTTGCTATTACGCATTTTTTGCTTCTTCGATTCTGGATCCTAGAGCCCATGGGCTACCTCTACTCGGGGACTATCGAGCCCATAGACTACCCCTGCTCGGGGACTATCGAGCCCAAAGGCTATCCTTAATCGGGGGAAACCACCCGAAGAAAATTCGGATGACTGGGGCTACTGAATCCCTGAGGCACCAAACCTATTAGGCGGTGCCCGAAAATAAGAGGCTATGGCCGCCCTAAAAACGGCTCGGAGACGTCCGAAGTTCATAATCATAAAGTAAGGCCTTTACAAAAACTCGAAACCTACTAAAAGGTTACCCTCGGCAAAAGCATTGTCTAAAAATAGTTAAGCATCTTGGGAACCTCCAGTCGCATTAGGGTTTCGAATCCACGAGCAAACAAAGTTGCATTGAAGTCGGGCTTTGATCCAACTTTCGAAAACTGAATACCCTGGAATTACATCTGCTTCTATGCTAAGGCACCAAAAATAATACACGAATGAAAGATGCTAGAAAAGTAAAGACATGATATTTCAAGAAAGGAAAAAATTTCATATATATATTCCAAAATATATTTCACCAGGGCCCGACTCATCGCTAGAACCGTTGGAGCTCTCAGATCCCTCAGAACCCTCGGAGCATTCGGCACCTTCAGGCTCATAAAGCTCCTTTGCCTCAGCCTCGAGCTTCTTAGCTTCCTCGATCTCGGCCGATAGGTCAAAGCCTTGGGCATGGATCTCTTCGAGGGTCTCTGTTCAAGACAGGAAATTCACGTATTCAGCCTTTGTCTTTAGGAGGGTCCCGGCTGCCTCCATATCGGCCTTGTACTGCGCCACCATTTCCTTGGCATCAGTGTAGGTTGTGTCCAATTTGGACTCAGCACCTCATATTCTCTTTTGAGGGCATCCCATTCTGCGACAGCCGAGCTCAGCTGTGCTCGGAGATCATCATTCAGCTGAGACCACTTATCAGCTTTGTCCTTCGCCACCCGGAGTTGGTTCTCAACCGATGCCACCTCCACCTTAGCAGTTTCCTTCTCCGAAGCCAGCAGGTCCATCTTGCCCTTCCACACTTCGGCCATGGCCTTGACCTCATTCATCTCGTCTCAGAGCTGGTCGATCAAATCGATCTTCTATTGGACCTGCGAGGTTGTGTTGTTAGTCAGCATGACTAGCTCCTCGTTTTTTGCTACAAAGACCTTTACCTTTTCAACTAGGTCAGCATGTTACCGCTTTAGGAGCGAGGCCTCCTTTTGAGCTTTGTCCATCTCGTCCTGGAGGTCTTTAAGGGCCTCGTCATGTTGCTCACTAAGAAGCCTGTACATGTCCTTCTTCCCGACCTATTCTTTGAGCTCAAACTCAAGCTGGCTGATTTTCTAGCAGTACTAGAGGAAGCTTTCATGATGAAACACTGAAGCGGGAGTAATGAAGGATCGACTATGAAAGTGTTAGAGCCTTACCCGGTTCAGCGCCTGCTGCGCCTCGTTAAAGTGACTTGACGTGCCCACCTCGTTCATCTTTGCCTGGTTCTCCTCGGTCACCAGGCATCTGAGGTAGTTGGCTACATCTACCGGAGCAGATAGGATCCGAGCATCCTCCGGGACTAAGAGAACAACCATCCTCTTGCGCTCAGGGTCCACGCTCGGTGCAGGAAATTGCTTCACCAATCTTGGACTCGTACTCAGCCCATCAGCTCCCGAAGGCACGTCCTTCTTCGGGATCTCTAGGTGACCCAGCACCGAGAAATTTTCCAATGTGGATATGTCCATGCCATCGAAGAAGGGGTGGAGAGGATCATCTGCTCCCTGAAATCCTTCACTTGACTTTTCCTTACCCGCTTGGGCCTCTTCAAGCATGGAATCGGTGTAGGAGGGCGTCTCGATGATGTATATCACATCGGTCACCTCCTTCAGAAAAGGAACGACTTCTTGGGAGGTCACAGCCTCCGTCTCCACTTCAGCCTCTTGATTTGGAAGGGGATCAGCCTCGTGGTCCCTTTCCTCGATCCTCGCCTTCTCCCCGGCAGGGGTCGATCCATGGACAACAAAGATGTCATCTTTTTCAGGCTCATAACTGAGCCAATGAAGGAAGTCAGAGTCTGGTACCCTGGACTTAGTATTCTTCTTGGGCTTTTGAGCCCGGGTGGCAGCCCTCTTTTTTATCTTCTCCTCGGGATTCAGGTAACCCGATGACTTTCTTTTCCTCTTCTTCTCCTCCGTGGTAGCCACGGGCTGTCCCAGAACGGAGGGTTCGATGGGTAAGGACGTATCCTCATCCCTATCCAGCGGCTAAGTTCGGTGGTCTTAGGCAAACCTACAAGGGAAAGGAGAAATTCAACATTATGTAAGCTTAGGACGTAGTAATAACTATTCAGGGGAGAGCCTTTCCATGAGGACGGGCTTCCCATTTTCCCTTCAAAAGTTTGTGCCATGTGCCCTCGTGGTATGACATCTGCTTGCAGATTCCTTTGATCTACTCCTTGAGCCGGGGGATCGCAATAGGAACCCGGGTAATAGCTGCACAACCATAAATACTAGCGATGAGAGATGAAATAAAGGGAAATTGACACTTAAGGAAAGACTACACTTACAAGATGCATTCTACTTCTCGAGGAAAGGCAGGAACTCGGGAGGGATCAGGTCTTCAGTTTTGACTCGAATAAAACACCCTTGCCAACCTCGGTCTCGATCCTCGTCGATGCTCGAAAAAGGACCCTTGCTGGCATGGCGAACAAGCTTGATTAGTCCCCCTCGGAAAATTCGGGGAATGTACAGACGGAGTAGGTGGTCGAGGGTGAACCGAGGAGATTCAGTGTTGTTCACAAAATGGCGTAAGAGGATCCCGATCCTCTAGTGGGACGGGTGGATTTGCCCGAGGCACACCTCGTACCTTTAAAAAAGGCCAGGATTACTGGGTCTACCGAGCCCAACATGAAGGAGTAACTGTAAATACTAAAATACCCCTCCACATGGGTAATAATATCGTCCTTAGGCTCGGGGACAACCATAACGGAATATATGTATCTCCACGCTCCTTCACCTCGGTCTTGTTTGACGGAGGCCTTCTCGACCTTGAAGTCTTCTCCGATAGAAAGGTCCTCAGTTCTGAAACTTTTCATAGGAGGCACTAGAGCCACCTCGGGAGCATCCACCTCGCCATCTGTGGGGCATCCACCTCGCCATCTGTGGCTGGGTGGGAAGATGAAGGGGTCGCTTGCTGTGGTACAGACTTGGAAGTTTTGGCCATCTTGTCCCTGGGAAATATATGAAGATTTGAAGAAGGCGTATGAAGATTTGAAGGTTAGAAATAAAGATATGAATTTCTGGGTTGAAAATCCAAGAAAAACCGTGAAGGTTTGGAGGTTAGAAATGAAGATGTGAAGGTTCAAGAAGTGAGGTATGAAGATTTGAGAAAGTTGAAAGCCGTTATACAGTTTGCAGGTAAGAGCTAGGATCAGAAAGTGAAAAAAGTGAAGAGGGTTGAAGCTTTTATAGGGGAAAATGCATCATTACGCGACGCTTCATATTCATAACAATCAATTGATGACCGACACGTGTCCGCAGTCAGAACGACGCGACTGACAGGATGTTTCGGCTTGTCCATCACCTTGGTTGTAATGTACGAAGGAAGGAACCGAGGTTCATGTATCGTTTTCCATCGTTTCGGCAAAGCTACTCTCTGGGAAACAAGGGGACTATCTGTATACGAGTGAAATCAGGGTTAACGCATACTCGTATACAGAGTATACGAGTATGAATATATGAATATATGAGATCGAAATCGAAGCTGGGGATTCTTTGTATCAAGTATTGAACGGAGTGCTCACTATTGGACCCAATAAAAAATGCTCCCCGAACCCAAAATGAGCTCCAAGACCTCGGAAAACATGGCAAACGACTGCACACGACTAACAAAGTGCCGTGATATCCGCACCCGACTAGATATCATGGCGCAGATCTCGCCCGATGTCAGTAACAGATCAGTAACTAACGAGAAAGGAGGATTTTTACCTTTTTTAGAATTGTACTAGGGAAGAAACTCTCCTACTGTATAAAGGGGAAGCTTTTTATTTAATAGAATACATTATAACACGCAAACCAAGGAAGTACAATTTCATTTTTACTGCTCTCCAGCTATAGCAAAGCTATTACTTTACTGTATGTTATTTATTCTCTATAGGCTCCAAATCGAGGGTCCGATCGAGGGAAAAACTATTGTCCAATCCAAGTTCAAGCTAAGCCACAACACTACAACTGGTTTGATTATTCATTTTGTCTTTCACTTGTTTATCTAATATCTTTGATTATTTGTGTTGAATCAACCCACATATCCTTAAAAGCGATACAAATTTAATTGGTATCCTTTAAGGGTAAACACCAATGGGTTATATTACAATCTTTTTTCAGCAAACACCACCACACAAACAAAAATTGAGAAAACTGCTAACTGCCTGTAAGTCACTGTACAACTGACCCAGCCAAATGTACTAGTGATCTCTAGTATAATTATGCGCGCATTGGAGTCAATTTATGACCTTCGTTAGATATTTCTGAAATACTTTCATAGAAGTAAAGGCTTTCTCAAACGGAGATATAAGTCTTTAATTAACGAAGTTTCTATATATGAGCACTATTATACTACTACCATAGCCAAATTTACCAAGTAGTAAAAACGACTTGCACATTTGTTATAAAAATTATACATAATAATCCTATTAGGAACTTTAAAGATTTTTGTCATGTGCTTTCTCCTTTATTTTACAAATTAAGCTATCAATTTAAAGTCCCTACATCCCACCTGGTTGGAATTGGCTATACGCCTCTTAAAAAGTAATAGTATTCACTTCTACTATATGTATCGAGGGCAATCCGAGAGGGCAACTGTTTACCCTTCAAATCGGATAACAATTGAATTTATTCGTGGTTTTAAGGATATGTGATCCAATTTGATACTAAAATGAGAAACCAAGTTGAAATTAAAATTAATGATAAAAAATGAATGCAAACCACAGAAGTTAGCGGTGTTAGCCTTGTATGTTGATTGTCCTTAGGCCAAGAGACGTGACAATCCGGGTCAGAAACAGAATAATCAGGCAGTACTCACTAAAGAGATCAGTATATTGCTATTTTTATGATAAGATTCAAATCCTCTGTACAAATAACTAGACCCCCCTTTATATAGTAGGGGAATCCTACTTTAGGTATAATTCTGTATAAGGTAAAAAATCTCCTGATTTGCTAATTAAGCGGTTCGATTGATTCGTGCCGAGATTCCCGCCGTGATGCTTGACCCGTTACGGATATTCTGGCTTTCTGTTATTTAGGTTTGACGATCTTCCCTTGTGCATGTTCGAGGTCAGGGTCGGTTCTGAATCACGGGCTCAGTGTTCTCGAGGACAGACGTTTTAACCTCATGTCCTGCTTTGATGAAGCTCGGGGTGAATCTTCAACCCTTCGCATTCCGAGCCCGATCTGTCTTGTATAATCGAGCCCGATTTTGATCGTGCACAAATAGTCCCCTTGTTTTTCGAAGAGAAATGATGAAAAATGACATGAGCCTCAAATTCTCACCATACGAGCTCCTGATTCTCACTCCGACGAATGACAACAGATTCATGACATAAGTGATGCAAATAATAGAAACGTCCCATCGGCGCAACCTTTAAGGCCTTAAATATGTGTCAGTTGACGGTATGCCACTTCGGGATGCAAACTTCTGTTTTGAGAAACTACAAATACCCTCTTTATCCATTCTTTGAAAACTTTACATTCAAATACTCTGTGTTTTTTAAAGAAACTTCATCACTCTCATCTTCAAAACCTCTTGCTTTCTGGTTTTCTGAAAGCCTTCATAAGCTATCTACGAATTATATTTCCTTCTTATCGGCATCTTTTTTCTTCCTCTTCTTATTCAAAAGCAATGGGAAAAACCTCAAAATCTGTTTCCCAAAAAGAAAACCCCTTCCTCGAAACCGACTGAGAACGTTTCGCCTGTTGTCACCGAGGAATCGATACCGGAACCTCTCCTAAAAATGTTCGTCCCCTCGGAGTGCCCAACCGGAGCCGATTTGAAGGTTGAGAAAACTTCCTCAATACCGGGCTAGTGTGAATCAGTCTCGAGGTACGTTTATTTGATCACCGATAGTGTTCTCGATAAAGTCAAAGAGGACTGCAACGGGTAGGCAAGTGCGTGGTGGTTCCCGCACCCGAGGAGGAAATCACTACTCATGTGGAGGGATTTCTAAGTGTTTACACTTATCCCTTTATGTTGGGGCCTTTGGACCCGGTCATCATTGCCTTTTGTAAAAGGTACCAGGTGACACTAGCCCAAATTCATCCCTCCTTCCGGAGGATATTTATCCTCCTCCGCTTTTTTGTAAGTAAGATCAAAGGGTGTCCTTTCACCATAGACCACCTCATGCGTCTGTACAGTCCCCGACGGGCCAATAAGGCCCCGTTTTCAAGCATCGACGAGGATCGGGACCGAGGTTGGTCGGCTCGATTTGGTTGAGTGAAAACATCGGACCTCGTCCCGGCCGAGGACATGCCATTCCCTTAAAAATGGTACATGAAGCGTAAGTATTTGCCTTTGGGAAGTTGCTTATCATTTCCCTTGTGTTCTTCTTCTTATCAATTTTCTGTGATGCAGCCGTCGCCCGAATGCCTGATGCAGTTCCTTGACTCAAGGAATGGGTCGAGGGGATCGTATCGCAAAAACCATATTCCGAGCGCGCATGGCGTGAGCTTTCGAAGAGCTGGTGGGAGGCGCGGTCTCATGGTGAGATTTTCTCTTTAAATTACACTTCGCTCCTATTTTGCAGGTTTATCAAAAGATAGTGAAATGAGGCTTCCGCCTGTGGACAATGATACTTACGTCGAGCCCCCTGCTTCGAGGCAAGATAAAGAGAAGAAAAGGAAAGGGGCTCCGAGTTCTCCGGGATTTGAGAAGAAGAGACCAAAGAAAAGATTGGCTCGTAAGCCCCAAGGAAGTGCCGATGGTCGATCATTGTCCCCGGACATGGCCCATCGATTGAGGGATGAGTCCGAGGGAGAGGATGAAGACTTTGACCTAGTGGCCCATGTGCCGTCCCAGTTCGAAGGGCAAGGAGCCTCCGAACCAGGGGTCGGTGAGGCTAATGTTCATCAAGTCAGGGAAGCTGAAGTGGGAGCAGGATCTGAGGCTTCCCTTGATACGAGGAAAAAACTGCAAGGAGCACTTGGTCCGACTGAGATCGTCGACTCGCCTTCGTTCATAGAGTCGATGTTTAATGAGGCCCAAGTGGCAAAAGAATGCCCTCTTGAGGAAGTCCATAGATTGAAAGACCCTTTTCCGTGGTTTTTTCGATAGCGTGGACTCGATGGCCATGGAGGATGCTATTGGGTTCGGTGATTTAGAGATACTGAGGAAGAGCTCACCCTCTAAAACAAATAGGACTTCTTTAAGTCCGAAATTGGCCGATCGATTCCCTGCCCCAGCGCATATCCTGATGGGAAACGCACCGTTGTTTTTTTCCTTCCCGAGGATGCTTGGGTTCTTTCAGCCTCGTAGGGGTGGCCAGTTACCTTCAGTGCTTAGTGAACGAAGAAGATCAAACCAAAATGAACGAGTTGGAGGCGCCCTGCCTATTCAACGAAGCTCAACAAGCGTTGAATCGGGTAACTGGGGATATCCTTTATTATGTACTTAGATTTTATCGCAAGCATTTTCCTTTGTGCTTGTAGGCCTTGGTGCTCTACCACGAGGCTTTTCTCCGATACCGGGAAGGGTTCAATGCCACGAGGCCGAGACTCGGGAACTTATTGAGAGGAAAGACATCCTTAAACTTCTCAATGAATAGCTCGAAGGGGAGGTTAAGAGCCTCCATGCAGAGCTAGAGGTTGTTCGGAAGGATCATGCTGACTTTGTTGAGCAGGTAAAAGTTTTCGAAGTGAGTGATGACGAATTTGATTCAGTGACTGATGGCCAGAATACGTAGGTCCAGCAGAAACTCGATCGAGTCGATCAGCTTCAAACTGAGATGGATATGGTTAAAGCTGAAGCTAATGACTGGAGGGGTAAGACGGATCGTCTGGCCTCAAAAAAATAGGCAGCTCGGACACAACTAACTTCAGTACAAAACCAGCTAAGAGCGGCGAAGGAAAAAGTAGACCCAGACCAAAAGGGCCGAGGAATTTCAATCCCGGGTTGGTTTGGTTGTCTCAGATCGAGATAATCTAGCGAGGTAGCTTAAAATGGCCAAGTCGAAAGACGTCGTGATCAGAGCCGAAGCTGATAAAATGGTGGCTCAGTACAAGGCTGACGCCGAGGCGGCTCAAGACCAATCAGAAAATATGATCGAGCATATAAAGGGGCACTCCGTAGGCAGGCCCTCGAGGAAGTCCACGCTCGGGGTTAAGACTTATCTGCGGAGATTGAGGATGCGAAGATGTCTGAAGCCGAGGCTAGAAAATTTGCCTATCCCGAAGAGGATGATTCCGAGGGTTTAGTCAGGTCCGAAGGATGAGAAGATCCCGAAAATTCGATGACGAGGTGGGACTCAGTCGAGATCAAGTTGCTTGTGTTCGATTTTATCCCTTTCTATGCTCAATACTGTGTATCAAGGCCGCTCGGCCTCTGTAAAAATTTGTATCGGGCCATTCGGCCCCTGTAAAATATTCTCCTTTGCTTTTTTAATTGCATTTGCAAAGATCGAAATGCCTTAGCATGAAATAGTTAGGTTGTGTTCGAGGGCTCGAACGAGTCTTGCCTCTAACATAATTTTGTTTTGAGGCATCGTGGGGAATCGGTGTTACCGAAAACTTTCTTCCCCAAAGTAGCTTAGTTTTATAATTTCAATGCCTTGTTATTTTTGTGTTGGCCTTCGGATGTTTCCGAGCATTTTTTATATGGCCATAGCCTTTATAGTTATGGAAATGCCAAATAAACTTCGTGCCTTCGGATTTTGTTAATCCGAAATGCCCTTAGCCTTTTAATTCGGGCACTGCCAAATAAGATTTGTGCCAAATAAGATTTGTTAACCCGGAGTGGCCTTAGCCTTTTAATTTGGGTGCTGTCAAATAAGCTTTGTGCCCTCGAGATCTAATAACTTGGACCGTATGAGTTAGTTTTTTTGGACGACAGTCCCCAAGTGAGAGAATGATTATTCGAACTCATGTTAGGGCAGCCCTTGGGCTCGTTACCTTTAGGGGATTGTAAATTGGGAATTCCTTAAGAATTTAAAGGAAAAGTTTTAAAAAACACGACGTCTGCAAAGAAGAGACTTCTCTTTATTCTTGTGCACAATAGTAATGTATGTGTACAAGTTTTGTGTCAGGGATCGAGCAGTCTATGTGAGCACAATTCATTTGACCGTTTGGCCCTTACATTGAATCTTATTGATCTTCAACCCATCAATCCTGAAGTCTCTTTCCATGCTAAAGTGGCCCCCCCAATATTCGGGGTTAATCGAAGACAAGCCTCGAATGCTGTTGTCACCGATTTGTTACCGGCCTTCGAATCTAAGTTAGTACGATTTACTTGTTGCCTCGTTAAAAACCTTGCCGTAAAGCCCATTTGGGACAAAACTGATCCAAGGGAAAAAGAGTGCACCGCGTGCTTTCAGACCTAACATCTCGTATGGCCCCTTGGTTGTTACCTGCAAGGATTAGTAAATAATGTAAATAAAAATAAAATGAAATAGAGAACGGGGCCGTACCTTAGCAGTAATACCGCTTCAAGTGATTTATATTCCAGTTGTTCGGTAGTTGTTTACCATCCATTGTTCCGAGCTTGTAGGATCCTTTTTCGGTGATTTTGATGACATAATAAGGTCCTTCTTAGTTTGGTCCTAGCTTTCCCTCGTTCAGGTTCTGTGTGTTCGGCGTGACCTTTCTTAGTACTAAGTCTCCGACGTTGAAGTATCGAAGGTTGACCCTTCTGTTGTAATACCTCTCGATTTGTTGCTTTTCGGCAGCTAAACCGAACAAGGGCGGCTTCACGCCTTTCATCTAACAACTCTAGGTTCGTATTCATGGCTTCATGGTTTGATTCCTCTGTTGCGCATCGAAATCTGATACTTGGCTCCTCGATCTTGACCGATATCAAAGCTTCAGCGCCATAAAGCAGAGAGAACGGGGTGGCCCTGGTGCTGGATTTCGCGGTCGCACGGTATGCCCATAGGACTTCGAGTAATATTTCCTTCCATCTCCCTTTGGCATCGGTTAACCTCTTTTTGAGGTTTTGGAGTATGGTTTTGTTGGTAGATTCAGCTTGTCCATTCCCACTAGGGTGGCAGAGTGTTGATAGGATCCTTTTGATCTTGTGATCTTCGAGGAATTTGGTCATTTTGCTACCGATGAATTGTTTCCCGTTACCGCATACGATCTTGGCTGGTATTCCAAATCGGCATATGATGTGATCCTAAATGAAATCGATGGCCTATTTTTCTCTAACCTTCTCATATGCCTGAGCTTCCACCCATTTAGAAAAATAATCAGTTATAAATAGTATAAATTGAAGAGGGCCAACGATGTCCATTCCCCACTTCATGAATGGCCATGGTGATAAAACTGAGTGGAGCGTCTTCCCGGGTCGACGGATCATGGGGGCGTGTCTTTGGCATTCATCGCATTTTCGAATAAATTCCTTTGCGTCTTTTTCCATATCGGCCAAATAATAACCGGCTCTAATTATTTTTCAAGTCAATGACTCGACGCCTGAATGATTTCCACAGGTACCCTCGTGGATTTCCCTCAAAACATACTCAGTATCGCTCGGTCCCAGACATATCGCGAGTGGGAAATCAAATGTTCTTCTGAACAAGATTCCGTCGACAGGCTAAATCGGGCCGCATTTGTACGCAGGGCCCTCGACTCTTTTGGGTCCGAGGGCAATTTACCCGATCTGATATATTCTACGTGTTTGTTCCTCCAATCCCAAGTTAGGCTCTTCGAGTTGATCTCAGCGTGGCCTTCCTCCACCACTTACCTCATAAGTTGTACGACTTTTCTCGAGTTGAATTCGTCGTCTTCGACCGACGACTCCAAGTTGGCGAGGGCGTTAGCCTTGCTGTTTGGTTCTCGAGGTACATGTTGTAAAGTCCATTATTTGAACCGATGTAATATCACTTGCAATTTGTCCAAGTACCTTTGCATCCGTTCCTCTCTGACCTCGAACATTCCATTGACTTGGTTTACCACAAGAAGGGAGTCGCACTTGGCTTCGATTACTTCTGCTCCCATGCTCTTGGCTAGTTCAAGGCCTGCAATCATGGCTTGATATTCGGCCTCATTGTTAGTCAATTTCAAAGTCTTAATAGATTGTGTAATTATATTACCTGTTGGGGGCTTCAATACGATGCCAAGTCCGGACCCTTTTTGCGTTCGAGGCACCGTCTGTGAAGAGGGTCCATATCCCCCGAGGAAGTTCCTGAGTCAATTAACAACTCTCTTTCGACCTCGCGTATTAGGGTCAGTGTGAAATCGGCCATGAAATCTGCCAAAATATAAGATTTAATGGCGTTCCGAGGTCGATACTCAATGTCGTACCCACTTATTTCTATGTCCCATTTGGACAATCGGCTCGAGAGCTCGGGCTTATGCATAAAATTCCTTAATAGGTAAGTCGTTATGACACATATGTGATGACATTGGAAGTACGGTTTCAGTTTCCTAGAGGCACTTAACAAAGCGAGCACTAGTTTTTTTAGGTGGGGGTACCTAGTTTCGGCTTCGTCTAGGGTTCTACTGACATAGTAAATTGGAAATTGCGTACCTTTCTCTTCCCGCTATCTCCGAGACCGCCAAGTATAGGTACAGTTATTCGTCTGTCTTCGGTCTATGAAGCAATGGCGGGATCGATAAATACCTTTTGAGCTCCTCCAAAGCTTGTTGGCATTCCGGGGTCCATGAAAAGTTCTTCTTCTTTTTCAATACTGCGTAGAATCGGTAGCTTTTGTCGGGCGACCTCGAAATAAATCACCCCAAAGCGGCTATTCGCCCGGTTAACCTTTGCACGACTTTCACATTATCCACGACCGTGATATCTTCAATGGCTTTGATCTTTTCAGGATTGATCTCGATTCCCCGATTCAATACCATGAATCCGAGGAACTTACAAGACCCCACTCTAAACGCGTATTTTTCTGGGTTTAGCTTCATGTTGTACTGCTTCAGTATACTAAATGTTTCCTGCAAATGTCTTAAATGGTCCTATGCTTGCAGGGACTTAACTAACATTTCGCCAATGTAAACCTCTATTGACTTCCCTATTTGTTTCTCGAAAATTCGGTTTACTAGGCGTTGGTACGTGGCACCAGCATTTCTCAACACAAACGGCATTATGTTATAACAGTATGTGCCATATTTAGTGATGAAGGAAGTTTTTTCCTGATCACCCGGGTCCATGCGTATTTGGTTGTACCCGGAATATGCGTCGAGAAAACTAAGGGTCTCGTGACCGGCCGTAGCATCGATCATGCGGTCGATGTTTGTCAAGGGAAAAGAGTCTTTCGTACACGCTTTATTCAAATATTTATAATCTACACACATTCTTAATTTATCTCCTTTCTTAGGGACTACCACTACACTTGCTAACCAATCCGGGAATTTGACTTTCCCGAATAGACTCTATTTTTAAAAGTTTAGATACACCATCCTTGATGAAAGCATGTTTGATTTCGGATTGGGGCCTCCTTCTTTGTTTAACCAGATGGAACTTCGGGTCCACGCTCAGTTTGTGAGCGGTTATGTCTGATGGGATACCTGTTATATCGAGGTGGGACCAAGAGAACAGTCTTCGTTAGTTATAAGAAATTGAATGATTTTTATCCTAAGCTCGAGGCTTAGCCCCGTGCCCAGGTATACCTTTCGATCGGGCAAGTCCTCTCTCAATATGATTTGTTCCAGTTCCCAACCGTCGATTTAGTGGCATCAAATTTATCAGGGGTGATAAAAGATCTGGGAATCCCATAATCATCGTCCTTGACATACACTTGTTTTTTCATACCTGCCGAAGACGGTATCAATGGTTGCTATTTCATCTTGTCTTCGATCATTTGGTCTCGGCCTTTCGATGTGGGAACTGTAGGTGCTGGTGTCACCTCTTCGATCGCGAACATTTCTTTTGGGGATGGTTGCTCCCTGTAGACCATTCTAACTCCGTTTGGCATCATAAATTTCAACACCTGGTGGAGCGTTGAAGGCACCGCCCTCATGTCATGGATCCATGGTCTCCCGAACAAAGCATTGTATCTCATGTACCCTTCGATCACGCAGAGCTTTGTTTCCTGAATGGTTCCGGCAGTATTTACTTGCAATGTTATTTCCCCCTTAGTGGTTTCACATGCCATGTTGAATCCATTTAGAACTTGGACTATAGGAACGATTTGGTCTAGTAGACCGAGTTGCTCCACGACCCTTGATCGAATAATGTTGGCCGAGCAACCTGGATGGATTAACACACGTTTAACTCTAATTTTACTATGAGTACAGATATTACCAGTGCGTCATTGGGGCTGTATAATCCCTTCCGCGACCTCGTCGTTGAAAGATAAAGTTCCTTTTGGTGTGTAATCCCTAGTCCGTTTCTCCCTAGTGATGGATACTTTGGTGCGTTTCAACATCGGCCCCTGAGGGGTATCGGCTCCACCGATGATCATGTTGATGACGTGTTGAGGTTCTTCTTGCCCCGTCTGTTTGTCAAAATTCCTGTTCCTGAAATGATTCTTGGCTCGGTCGCTCAAAAATTCTCGAAGATTTCTGTTATTGAATAGCCGGGCTATTTCCTCTCTTAGTTGCTGACGATCTCCCATTCTGTGACCATGAGTGCCATGATATTTTCACATTTGGTTAGGATCCCTTTGGATTGGATCGGATTATAAAGGTCGAAGCCATTTGGTATATTTGATGCGACCGATAGCCGATACAATAGTGGTAGCATCAATATTAAAGTTGTACTCTGATAGCCTCGGTGCTTCTTTATGCCCGATGGGCCTTTCAAAGCTGCTTTAGGTCATGAGTCCCCAGCTGCTCTGGCCTTGGTCATTTCTCCTTTCATTTCTTAGGGGGTTTCGCCCGGATCCACTAATTCTTCTGTCCCCATGATATGGCTGATATCAATCCCTGTTCGATCTTGGTTCACAATCAATATCCCTTTTGACTCTGTCAGGAGCTCTAACGGGATAGACGAACCTTGAAGGGGCCCTGAGCTAATCATCTTCAACTCTGATTTTCGATTAGTACCGATTATGTTTTTCAGCCAATAACAGCCGGGTATTCTATTAAGTTCTGTTTCAGTTGCTGTGAAGCCACCGAGATTTGAATATTGAGTTCCTGAGTGAAAGCTTGAACAGCCCAATCATCAGCGACCAACGACAGATCTATTCTTTCTATTTGAAATCGGGACATGAATTCTTGGAGCATCTCGTTATCCTTCTGTTTGACTTTGAAAAGGTCCGATTTCCTAGTTTTGACCTTGATGGCACCTATGTATGCCTTTACAAAAGAATCTGCAAGCATAGCAAATGAGTCAATAGAATTAGGAGGTAAGTTGTGATACCATATCATAACTCCCTTTGACAGGGTCTCCCCAAATGTTTTTAACAGAACGGGACTCGATCTCATCGTCCTCCAGGTCGTTCCCTTTGATAGCATATGTATACGAGGTTACATGTCCGTTTGGGTCGGTCGTTCTGTCATACTTTGGTATTTCGGGCATACGGGATTTCTTGGGGATCAGCTTCAGAGCTGCGCTTGGCGAAAAAGGTTTGTGCCCGAACTTCCTGGAATCTAGGCTTTTTAACACTAGGAGTGCCACCTGGGATTTGGTCTACCCTGGAATTGTAGGTTTCCACCTTTTTGTCATTTGTCTCGATCTTTTTCTCCCCTGATTCTATCCACTTTTGTCAGCTCCTCGAGCATCTTTATAATTTGGGGGTTCGCCCCCAATCCATATTCATTCAACCTTACTACGACCGATTCATCCCTGCGGTAATTTCCCGGAAAGGACCGGACTCAACCTGTTTGGTGCATGGATTCGGTTTTGTAACTGAGCTATCGCTGTCTGTTGAGCCTACAACATTTCGAAGATTACTCGTAGGCTGATCCCGTCCCCTTCAACATTTCGGGGGTTTCGAGCTACCGACCGGACTCCTCTGTGAATGATATTTGTGGGGTCGGCTGCTAGATCCGCATCAACAGCCACGTGTTGGTTAGCGTCAATCGGATCTACAATCGGGATCTCGTTACCGGGCGCTATGTTGTTATTTTCACCTTGGTGAACGGATTCGTTGTCAACGTGTAGAGGTGCCGATTGATAGTTTGACATTACTGTATTATAGCCTGGAATCAAAGACATTTCAAAGAGCAAGTGTGAAGCAGTGTGTGTGTTATGGAGATTTGTATCAAATAACCACTATTATCCTTAGCCCCACGATGGGCGCTAAACTATTTACCCTCAAATCAGATAACAATTGAATTTATTCGCAGTTTTAAGAATATGTGATCTAATTGATACAAAAATGAGAAACCAAGTTGAAATTAAAATTAATGATAAAAAATAAATGCAAACCACATAAGTTAGGTGGTGTTGGCCTTGTATGTTGATTGTCCTTGGGCCAAGAGACATTACAATCTGGGTCAGAAACAGAATAAATCAGGCAGTACTCGCTAAAGAGATCAGTATATTGCTATTTTTTATGATAAGGTTCAAATCCTTTGTATAAATAACTAGGTACAATTCTGTATAAGGTAAAAAATCTTCTGATTTGCTAATTAGGCTGTTCTATTGATTCGTGCCGAGATTTCCGCCGTGATGCTCGACCCATTACGGAATTCTGGCTTTCCGTTATTTAGGTTCGACGATTTTCCCTTGAGCATGTTCAGGGTTAGGGTCAGTTCTGAATCACGGGCTCAGTGTTCTCGAGGAAAGACGTTCTAACCTCATGTCCTGCTTTGATGAAGCTCGGGGTCAATTTCAACCCTTCGCGTTCCGAACCCGATCTGCGTTGTATTAATCGAGCCCGATTTCGACCGTGCACACCAACATTCTTGAATATCGACTATAATGCTATCAATAATTATAATTCAATCACATATGTCTTCTTCCTATCAATAGAAAAAAAATATCCTTAGATCTGAAAATGAAATTTCGTCCCCCAATCGCCTATATAAAAAGGAGAGATTAATTGATATCGCTACCAAAAGAAGCAAATACAACAGATACGATAATAAATAAAAGTAATAAAGTAGCAAGTAATGCAAACATATCAACTTAGAAAGCAAGAGTGATGCTTTTAATTCTTCAAGCTACCAACAAATGAACTATATATAATATGATCTCTATCAACCAAAATATATTAATCGTAATAAAAAAAAATTGGTTCACACATTTATACATGGACCATCTAAAAGGAAAGAATTCTCTTTTTGTATGCGCGCCTAGAAAAAGTATAATACTTCATTCTACTACAAGCATCGAGGGTAATCAACAAAACCCATTATTTATTGAAATACTAACTATAATTCTATCAATAGTTGTACTAATACTATCACATATGTCTATCTCCTGCCAAAAAATATTAAATTAAAATATCCCCTTTGTTATGACAATAAAATTCTGCCTCCCGTCCCCTACACAAAAAGGAGAGATAATTGACAAATTGACCATGCCTTAAGAGAAGTAAATACAACAGTAAACTGATCAATGAGATAATTGAAGTACCAATTAATGAAAAAACAACAAATTGAAAACCAAGAGTTATGCTTTAATTCTCTAAGCTACGAACAAATGAATTATACTTCGGTTGATCCCTTTAGCAATCAAAAAATAAATGTGATAAAATATGTCATCGAAATTTCTTTACTTTATCATGAATCCATTAATTTTATTTAATTTATTATTGTTTTTCCTTTCACACTTTGTTCATACATAGACCACCTAAAAGGAAAGAATTTTCTTTTTTGCAATGGATATTTTAATGTATTTGTACTGCTTAGTTTCTACAACGGATATTAGCAATGGATTTGTACTGCAATATTAGAAAGAAAGAGAGTGCGGCTTGCTTCTATGCCAGATATTTGCAATGAATTCCTCTAAACGGATACCGCAATATTTTTTACGCCGGATAAGATTTGAGGGCCGAGGTTTTTGTTCGTCTCCATTTTTAATTTTAATACAATGTATACAATATTTTGCTTGGCCGAAACACACCATCTCCAGCGAACTTTCTTCCTCTCTTTGCTATTTAATCACATACAATGATACAAACACATTTTATTCTGTACAAATTCACTCAAATACATTAAATTTTGTATAAATATATTATTCTTTGCCTGTATTTATTTATTTCGAAGGTTTGTATTTTTTTACTACAGCTAAATATACCTGAATTCATGCATAAATACATGATATAAACATTGAAATACACTGAATACATAACTTAAAATAGAACAATATAAACAGTAAATACATTTAATTTTAAAATACAGTAAAATATACTGAATACAAATAGAAATACAATCAATACAACCAATGAAATATACTGAATACAACAGTAATAACATATATTAGGAATAACTAAAATACTGTTAATACAAATTTATTTGAATACACTGAATATAAAATTACAGTAAATATAAACATTGAATCTAACGAATGCAACAGTAAAAAAAATATTGAAACACACTAAATACAAAAGTTAAATACAAAAGTTATATATAACTGAAAAATCATTCTAATTAATTGGGTTGATAATGAGGCATGTTAAAATTGATTTTGTTGAGTTATATTAGGAATGTATCTCGCTAATTGATATTATTTCCGTTATTAGACACCTGGACATACCTATTTTTAAGGCGATTGTTGTTACTATATTCATGAATACATGAGGCGAATACATGTGAATACATGCGCGTACAGATGGACTGCCCTAATTTTAGGCGCTACTGGTGTATTCATGAATACAGCAGTGTGAATACATGCGCGTACAGCTGGACTGCCCTGATTTTAGACGCTTTTTGTTGTTGTATTCATGAATACAACAGCGCGAATACATGTGAACACATGCGCGTACAGCTAGACTACCTTGATTTTAGGCGCTTTTTGTTGTTGTATTCATGAATACATCAGCGCAAATGCAGTGAATGCACTACTGTAACAACTGAATAGTAGCTATAGAAAGTAATAATGTATATGGTAGCTATAGGAAGTTAATAGCCACTAAATAATAGTGGTTTCTGAAAATTTCTCTTTCCTCAAATACTAACAGTAACGCTTTCAGCTATTGTACTAGCTAGTCCAACCACATATGTCTTTCTTCTATCAAAAAAAAAAAAAAAAAAAAAAAAAAATTAAGGATTTTCCTTTGGTTTCAGAAATTCTGCCCTCAGTCCCTTACACAAAAAGAGCAGAAATTAATTGATATAATGTTCGGCCACCAAAAGAAGTAAATATAATAGGTATGCTAATCATTAAGATTAATGAAGTAGAGATTAATACAAAAACAACTAATTGAAAAGCATGAGTGGCATTTTTAGTCCTCCAAACTATCAACTACTAAACTATATATTATTTGATCCATCTTTCATATTTTATTCATACATAGAATACCAAAAAAAAAGTTTATTATTTGACTCATATCCCGACATAAAAACTCCAACAGGAACAATACTTAAAATGATAATCCATAAAAGGAATACCGTCACGATTAGCTAGAACAAAGGTCACAAAAAGGAATTTATGTTGTTATTCCTTCATCCATAAGGAAATATGTTCAGTGGAATAACTTTTTAGATGTATTAAGTACCGCATTTTCAAGAGTTAGGCCTATATTTTACAGGTTAATAAAATCTCAAATTCTCGATTTAAATAGATATTTATTTGGGACCGTCAAAGGAGTGGGAACTATCATTCTGCAGTCAATTTGCTTTATAGAAGGAAGATATTAATGAACTTCTACGAAATGATTTCATAAAATTCAGCTAATTATTTTGATTGTGAGATATTATTGAGAAATAAAAATCCGAATCTTCTAAGGATTTATGAATATAAGTATATATGAGTATATATTAGAACAATTTATTTTGTTAACCACCACACTTGCTGTAAATCGAGGAGAAAAGAAAAAGGAGGATTCACATAATTATTCTTTTTTTTTTCATGTCAGCAAAGAAAAGATATTCTTTGAGTAAGAGCCAAGTCTATATGAAAGCTACTTTAATGTTGTTGTTTAGTTTCTGCAAAAGTATTCTATATCCTTAGTATAATACTAATAAGAAACAAAGGAACCCACTGAAATGGCAGATTTTATTGACCATTCACCTTTGGCTCCGTTGGTTTTACGCATTTTCTTTCTTTCTACCTTCTTTTTTCTTTTCTTCTTTATTGAAAAATGAAGTCTTGAAAAGGGAGAAAAGCGTGAAAAAAGTTAACGTCAAAGCTTCAAAGAAGAAACGAAGAAGAATTAAGCTACGAAGGCTGTAGACTTATATATTAAGGCGTTTGTTTGTTGGAATGAATTTTAAATGACTATGTCTCATATTTTGATTTGTTTTTACAGCAAAATGCTGAGAATTAGTGCACTGAAATTATAATTGAGATTATTATATGAATATTGTTGTAATGTAAGTTTGATAACATGATGAGATAAGTAGATTACATTAAACACCAGCATGCAATAAATAGGGTTTAATTTGCTCCTTATTTGGTTGACAAACTTGAAACCAAAATAGTATATGTGATGTACTTATTGATTAATTATTTGCTTCTAGTATACTTTGAAAATGTGTAAAGTATAATACGAGAAAATATTATTGATGGGAAATTTTAAGGTTCTACCCTGATGAAGAGTATTAATGTAAAAAAATCATGTTTCAATAGATATGATTTAATTTCGTCAAATACTTCTAAAAGGTCGGTGGAAGTAAAAATAGAATGAGGGACTAAATTATAGCATATAACAAATATTAGTGATCAAATTTGGATTTGTCCAACTTTCTGCCCCCTCTCTATATAAATTGTCAAAGCTAATGGTGTTTCGACATCATCAATGACCACGTGTGGACGAATAGACAGATCTTGCTAATTAATTAAGGAATAACATAATTCAACCAATACACATGCCCTAACAACCAAACAACCAGATTTTGCAAGGAAGTCGATAGCAAAAGATTTAATTTAGCAGAATGCCAAATAATAGTACCTATACAAATGAGAAATTACAGATGCTGAAGAACGCAGAAATTAAAGAATGACAATAAAGAATCGAAATCTATTATCAAAGTCATGGTAGTTATATATTTTTTTAAGGAAAGTCTTGGCGTAACTGGTAAAGTTGCTCATGTAACCAGGAGGCCACGGGTTCAAGCCGCTGAAACAGCCTCTTGCAGAAATGCAGGGTAAGGCTGCGTACTATAAACCCTTGTGGCCCCGTCCTTCTTCAGACCCCGCACATAGCAGGAGCTTAATGCATCGCGCTGCCTTTTGTGAAAGTTATCATTTGTAAAAGGTGTCATCCCATGGTATATAGCTCTTGTTCTATAATTGGACTATTACATCAAATTTTTTGTTTTGACTTGAAGAGACTGATCCAAAGTGTCTGGTCCTTTGAACTTGTCACGACCCAAAATTCAACTAGTCGTAATGGTACCTAACCCCAACCCGCTAGGTAAGTCTATTAACAATAAACCAATTCCAATAAGATTCATTAAGAGAATTAATGAAAATATAACTATGCTATTATACAAAGAATTTCCGAGGACTGGTAGTACAAATTATGAGATTCTAAGATTTAGAGTTTACAAAGCTGGTATGAAATAAATACATCATCTATTTGAAATATACATGAACAGATTAATAATTCTAAAGCTACAAAGAACAAAAGGCAGCTATGACTGGAACGCAGGTACATCTTCAATGTCAGCTCCCACTATATACAGCAGTATCAGCATATAAAATCTACACGCAAGGTGCAGAAGTGTAATATGAGTACAACCAACCCCATGTACTCAATAAGTAACAAACCTAACCTTAGGTTGAAAGTAGTGACGAGCTGGGACAAAGGTCAGAGTCCAACACTAATAGCCAACAACAGTTCATAACAATATAATAAAAGTGATACAAAAAATAACTCAGAGATGTGATACTCAGCTAGTTCACAGTTATAGAAAATAGTCATGCTTTTCAAGTATAACAGTAAAGTCCAATTCATTCACCGAAATCAGCAAAATATGAGTAAGTCAGAAAAACTGTGATCTTTTCCAAAAATTTTCAACAATAAGTAAGATGTTTCATTATCACATAGCATGAGGAAAGTACATATCTATGCCTACATGTCAATGTGCATGTGAAGTCATAAATGTCACAAAACCGTGTAACATGAGGAAATGCATCTATATGCCTGTATGTCAAGTATGCATGTCAGATGCAATGCGTCATAGTGATGAACTCATGTACTTACACTCTCAGAGTACTCAATATCACAGTCTCATACTCCCGCTCATCACACTCAATCACTCAGCACACTCAGTCACTCAGCTCTATACAGTACCCGCTACGGCGTGCAATCCGATCCAATCATGAATCAATAGAAACTGCGCTCAGTGTGGGTGTGTAGACTCCGGAGGGGCAGATCTAGCCCAAGCGCTAATAAATTCTATCGCGACATGCAGCCCGATCCCATCGTGAATAAATAACACATGTTGCGGTATGCAGCCCGATCCCATCATGAATCAATAATACCTGCTGCAGCGTGCAGCCCGATCCCATCATGAATCAATAAAACTTGATGCGGCGTGCAGCCCGATCCCATCAATATCATTTACAATCCCGCTCTCAGGCCCCAACTCAATTCTCCAGTCTCTCAGGCTCACAATGTCATGAAAATCAGCCCAAAAATAATGATATGATGCATTAATAAATGGCAACAGAGACTGAGATATGATATGCAAATGAATGAGTATGACTGAATATGTATTGCAGTGTAAGCAAATAACTCAACAACAAAAACAACCCTAGTGGGTCCCAACAGGATAAGCATATAGCCTAGACATGGTTCCTAACATGGATCACAGCTCAATTACTCTAGAACGTAGAAATTTCTTGAATAGAAACAAGATTAGGTCACTACACAGTATTCAGAATCAATCGAGTCATAATTCACACGGTGCATGCCCACATGCCCGTCACCTAGCATGTGCGTTACCTCAACACCCTACACATAACACGTATATTCAGGGGTTCATACCCTCAGCACCAAGTTTGGAAGTGTTACTTACCTTGAACAAGCCAAATCCAGTACCGAGCAAGCCAAATGATGCTCTAAAAATGCCATACCGCGCGTGCCGACCTCCGAACGGCTCGAAACTAGTCAAAAGCAACTCAAATACATCAAATAATGCCTGATGAAACAAATCCAATCGATAAAGGTCGAATCTTTAACCAAAAGCTCAAAGTCAACCAATAAGTCAAACCCAGGAGCGCACCTCGGAACCCAACAAAACTTACAAAATCCAATAACTCATTCGATTACGTCCAACCATACTAGTTTCACTCAAATCTGACTCTGAATCGATGTTCAAAACTCAAAAATTCACTCTATGAAACTTTAGGCAAACCCCCTC